>JAQQAE010006884.1:0-15029 GCA_029823295.1 Pseudamia nigra
ACAGCCACGCCCAACGCTGCAGCTCCCTGACCGGAGACCCACGGCACAAAACCCCCCCATGATCTTTCGAGATCGATCGAGCCAACAACATTTAAGGTTTACGAACCCTAAAGATAATATAAATGCAGTTTAAGGATCAGCATCCTTCCCAGAATCTTGAAAATCTCCTCAGTGCTCTTTGCTGATTTCTTTTCCTTAATACTAACAACAATGTAAAATGACTCTCTTAGACTTAGTTTTATATGTCAGTCATGCCCGTGCACTTGTTGTACTCCCACAGCTCTGGGAGCTGCCTTCAAGCATCCGGCCCCACATTGGCTCCAAAATGTCACCCAGGAAGTTTCAACCTGATTAGCTTCCTAATTGCCGTTTAAAACTCAATGGGTGATCAAGGTCAAGGTTACTCTGTTACTAAATACAGTATGTAGTTTCTTCATTAGATCTTTAGCATTATTGTCAGAGCCCCCACATGTGTTTTTGAATTAAAAAAGAATCAAAAACCCGATTATCACATTATGTTTCCTCTACATAAGCTACTGTATGAGATGTATTGTGCTCTTTTAATCCCCCTGAAAATGTCCCTGAAATGTGTAAGTTAAATTTCAGCTCAAATGTCCACACAGATCTTCTATTGTGCCATGTCTATAAGCTACTGATGGTCAGTCCTGTTTCAACCAGGCTGTTTCAAATACAAATGAGTTGCCATTGACCAGACTCTCCCTGTGCCATGGATTCCATCATGTAGACTCCCTGGCACAGTATTCCAGGATGGTTCTGGTGGGTCTGGAGGAGTGAATCAGGACAGTGATTGTTTATTTGTGACATTACTATTATCCAGAAATCCAAATGGGCTGATTTAGGTTCCCTTATAAAAACGGACTGTGTGTTTTTGCCTTTTGAATGAAAATAATACAACAACATTAATACACATTGTATTGTTAATACTTTAATCAGAAATGCTTTATTAATCCCAGAGGAATTATTTCATTAAAAGATTTGAATATTTTTACAAGTTCTATTTCAATAAATTGACCTGCAAGTATAAAATCAGTCAAACTTTTCTTATATATAACAAACATTATTGTGCTGCAACCTGTGTTGCTGGGCAGGATATGTCCGAGCCAATCATATTTAAGCACATTAGATGAGGTCTGCCCACTAATATTTAATTCTATGCAGACATATAAATGAATAATTGATTGTACGTGGATGTCTGTGTTGATGTCAGTGGTCACATTAAGGTGTTTCTCTGCCTTTGGTATCTGTCAGCAGTTGTGAGTATAATATAAACCAGGATCCAGTTATTGAGCAGTATAATCTCTTTGCTTTGACCAAGTGAAACTAAACCACTGCTTTTCCATGTTACACATCTTCTTCAATTTATTTATGTGTCAATGAAGCCAGTGTGTGCATATACTCATTGTCTGTATTTATTTTCACAGACTGGAACCATTATTGGGTTTTCATTCTCTCTGTTGTACAGCATTATAAGCAGTGCTCTGTCTGACCACCCTAAGCTATTTCGACACACACTGATTAGTAGGTGTGCTGGGCTGGGCGGCCCACTTCTGACCTCCGCTGCTCACTGACTGGCACTAATTTTAGGCCCTAGAGCAGATCAGAGGCTGGCGCTGTGGGCCTCTCTGTGGTTTAAAGGGCCTCCTGCTCATGGCCCAGATGTGATGATGACGTTTCTGAATGTTTTGAGGGTTTGTCAAAACACACAACTGGTGTCCGTGCATTCACCATAGTTACTGTGTGAGGGTAAATGACTGTTACACCAATTGACCCTTTGTTACGCCAATCCAGTGTTGGCAACTGTGACTGGTGGCATAACACTGGGCAAACTTTGTGAACACGTTGGACTGCTGGAAAACAGGATGTGTACAGAACCTGCAAATCTGACAGCGGATGTCCTCAAAGTTTAGATGCTCACAGTTAAATATACCAAAAATGCATTTGTTTGCTCTTAATTATGATGTGCACAAATGTTTACTAGCACAGCTCCATAGCAAATGAAGACATATTAATTATAACTAATGCTCAAAGTGTAAAGTCAGTGGATATGTAACTGACCTATTTCTTAATCTTATTCTCCTTCGTCTTCTTCTTGTGTTCTTCTGCATTGTCTTCGTCTTCATATTCTTCTTAGTATTCATATTCTTGGTATCCTTCTTCATTTCTTCCTAATATTCTTTGAATTCTTCTTTGTAGTCATCGCATTCTCTGTATTTGTATTATTAGTTTTACTGGTAGTATATTTTTATTATGCCCCTCACATGACGTTTTAAAAGACATTGAGTGCTTGCCTCTGGCAGTGAGACGTTGGCGTTTGCTTTGACCATTCCTGTCCTATCTCTTCACAGTACTATGCAAATAAATAATACGATAGATGTACGGTAGCTCTGAAATCTATATTGTAGCCCTCTCTATACCTGCATTTGTGAGATTTTAGAGCTGTTTTTCCAGGAAATGTCTGGAGATATAGAAAATATTTTCTTTGACATCACTGAAAATGCCACACTCTGACCTGACAGGCACTAGGAAGACACCATCAGCTAGGAAAACATACGCCTCATTCCACCAAGGCAAGGCATGTTTTTCCGCTATTAAACCAGATCTTTGCTTTTTAACAGCTACAAAAAGATTGACTAAACCTTAAAAACGGCAACTACTGTAGAGACCAGTCTGTTTAATGCAAAGAAAACTTATGGATGTTAAATTAAATCAGCTGTAATGCAAAGTGGAGACACATATGGACACATACAGTGATGCAATGTCGTGGCTCTGGAGCTCAGGGAAAACTAGCTTTGTTCTCAAAAAGCTGCAAGATGAACAGACTGCAAAGTGGCACTATAGGACCAAGCAAAACATCCAGCAGTTTCATGTTGGTGGAAGTCAGGTGATGTTATCATGGTTATCTTTGGCCTGTACAAAAACAGTGCAATTTACAGAGTATTCATCATAGTAACGCGATAATACATGTGTTTTGATAGATTTCAAGACAATAACTGTGTTGAAATGTATGTATGTTCAGTCACACAAACATTATGATTTTTGTGTGACTGAAGGAGAACAAATTCCCTTGAAAAGCTAAAAAAGCAAGAGTCATGTCTTTATTCACTTTTGATTGTGATGCCAAGACAACGCATCACTTACAAAAAAGGAACAGAATTGTCCCCAAAATGAACAAAATGCTTCAAATGTGCAAAAATGAACAAAACAATGAACAAAATAAACAGTTCGTTAATAAACTAATCAAAAAATAAACCAAATTGTACAAAAATGGGACAAAATATCCCCAAAATAAACAAAATGCTTAAGATAAACAACAATAAATCCTTAAAATGAACAAATGTAAGGAACAAATGAACAAAATAACAACAAAATGACCACAAATCAACACAATAGCCAGAAAATTAACAAATAACAAAATGATACATAAATGAACAAAAATATATTTTAAAAAATGAGCAAAACATAACAAACTAATCAACAAAATAAGCCAAGTTGTAAAAAGGGACAAAATATCCCCAAAATAAACAAAAAATGTAAAACAACAAGATATGTACAAAATTAACAAAAACATATAGAATACATAAAAAAAATTCATGAACAAAATCATAATCAAATGAGCAAAAATAAACAATTCATTAATAAACAAATCAAGAAAATGAACAAAATTATCCTCAAAATAAAGAAAGTGCTCATGAAAAACAACAGTGTATCCACAAAATGAACAAAGATAAAGAAAAAATAAACAAAAAAAAGCGAGAAATGACCATAAATGAACAAACAAATAACAAAACTCACTAGTGATTGATATAAAAATCATGATGATATTTGTAGATGCATTTCCCAGCTCTGCCGTGAAGTGGGGAGCTGTGCACCAGCCCCGCGCCTCCTCCTCCTCCTCCCGTTTCCCCAGAGACGACACAGTCCGGAGGAGAATCTCCGCGGGAGCCATAAAGTGCTGCTGAGCTTTTAACAACATCTCACATTGGCTTCTTTTGCTGCTTTTCTTTTTCTCCCCAAAGGTGCAACGTTCCCCTGCAGATCCATACTCCCATCACGGAGGCGACAGAAAGCCTGTCCTCCACGGCACCTTGTCCTCTTTGGTAAATTATAAACGGTTCAATCTGATTTCTGGACCTTTCTGCGCGGGGTCGATATTGGCTGGTGTTTATTTTTGTTAGTGTGTGACGTAAATCGTGTCCATCAGCCGAGCGGCCTGACGTATCAATACATTCCCAGATGGAGCCAATACTGTGTTCGCTCTGATTCCCTCTTTGTCGGACGTTCAGATGTCACTGTTATGGTTCCAAGCCTTTATGCTGTGAATCGATAGAACTTTTTTTTTATTTTTTGGGGAATTTTTCCCATGAGTTGAAGGATATACAAACGTATGTTTACATGCCCTGCTGTGAAATAAACAGTGCATTGGGGTTGTGTAGTGTAGTGGTGCCTGGAGAAGTGAGTATACTGTAAATGATTTCCTTTATATTTTGAATTTGGGCTTATTTCTGTTATTCCTGTTTGTTTTATTGATTGTTTTATTTTTTTTAAAATTATATTCAGAAATATATTCACAATATATTCAGAAAATTCATCACAAAAATGTCAAAATTAACAAAAAAACAAGAAATTAACATAAAATAAACAAAATAAAATGAAGGTACCCAAGCAAATTAATAAAATATTAATTAAAATGAGCCACCTGATGCAAAAAAAAGGTAAACAAGAAATACTCAAGAAAGAGAACAATATATAGACAAAAATAATAAAATCCTCCTCAAAATACATACCAAATGACACAGAAACTAAAAAAATTTACAAAATGATCAAGAAAATTAACTACAGTATGCAAAAAAGGAACAGAATAATTCGCAAACAAAATCCCAAAAACACAATAATCAATGAACAAATAACAAAATGATACATAAATATACAATAAAAAACAAGGTGTAACAAAATAATCAAGAAAATGGAACAAATTGTACAAAAAGGGACAAAATTATCATCAAAATTAGCAAAAAACACCCTCCTCTGTTAATAGTAAGAGAAATACCTTTAAGGAAAATAAATCAAATAAACAAACAAACAAAAAACAAACCAAAATAATTACAAAAATCAGCCAAACTGGACAAAAAAAGAATCATCCCTTAAAGGAGCAAAATATTCAGTAAAATGAATCAACTTGTGCAACAAGGAACAAAACTGTATCCCAAATAAACAAAATACTTAAGAAAAACAGCAAAATTAACAAAAAGAAAAAAATGAATAATGTGCATAAATCATGAACAAACCATTAATTCATACAATCATTAAGAATATTGACAAAAATTTGCAATTATTGAGGAAAATTTACAAAACAGTGTGTAAAGATGAACCCATGAGTGAACAAAAAGTGGTGTTTTTTTTTAGAGATCCAAACATTATATCACAGAAACTTACAAACTGCTGGTTAAATGTGTAGAAAATCATGAACGTAAACTTTTTTTTTTTTTTTGTTTCCAGGACAAATACTTGGTGACGTCTACATGTATGTTTGTGTTTTCTCATGTTCCGTGTGATTATGGCGGTAAATGTCTGACTGTGCTGCACATCTGTCACGTTTCAGCAGCCGAGCAGCTCATCTCGATGGATCAGGATCAATAGGACGTCCAGCATGTATTAAAGTGCTGTAGCCTCCTCTGAACACGGCTTTGTTTGCTTTCTGGAGGAAGGAAAAGTGTTTCATGATGACTGATTACTCTGCTAAAAGGGGCTGTAGTGTTAGGCTGTTAGGCCGAGTCCTTATATATCCTTGAGTCTATTTTTAGTCAGTGTTTGCACTTTGAATGTGTGGGAAAGAAAAACCCTCTGCCTCCTCTCTGGACTAAAGAGGTGATTCCAGAGGTGGGCCATACTGGCAAGCTTCACCACGTAAACATTTTATATCAGTCGGAGTCAATAATTATCATGATGAAGGTCAAATCATTATTTTTTTCAAAGTTTAGAAGCTGATATTTTGTCCTGAGCGAAAGAAATCAGATTGTTATATGTGGTTTTAAATTGTAAAAGATGGAATAGGGCAAAAAAAAATTCAAAGTGATACAGAAGATAAAAGAAGGAATGAATGAAACTTTATTTATAAATGAAGACCAACAGTTACCTCTGCTGCAGAGGAGAAGTTTACTGGAATGACTGGCCTCAGAAAACAGGGCTGTTGGATGCTTTTTATGTTTACAGTGTACCTCCACACATGATTATTTCACAGTTTGAATGTCTTAAGTATTCAAGTACAATGTTGAAAATGATAGGAATAAAGAAAACATACCGAAGTAATAGGTCTAATTTAAAGGTATTCCATGTCCGTAGGGCAAAAATGTGTATTATGATCAACTACCATCATTAAAAACCACAGTGTAAAATCTATATCTGTCACAATAGCGGTGATTATTGATTCGTCTCGCAGCTACAGTATGTTTGAAATAATCTAATATCTTAGATGTTGAGGGAAGAGGGAGTGAAGTGGAAATTCTTGAAAATGCAGAGTTTACAGTGAATCCAGATCGGACTCGTCTCTGCCTGATCCGCCGCAGCTGTCGGCCTCACAGATCTTATGTAATGTCGTTACACCGTATTTATTACAGCTCTGGTGAAAACGGTTTAATCTGTAGCACTGGGATGACGGCCAGCGCTGGAATGTTCTGTATTTAGTAAATTAACAGTTATTGAGTTACAGCAGAAACATGGATGCACATAATCTGACACATATAGGCTTTAATGGGACTTTACACTATCATCACTACTGGCTGTGTAGTAAGACATGCCCTACACTATTACATGTAATGGTGCTATTACATATATCATGGAAACCTTGGTAATGGCATCACCAATGTATTTTTTTTTTGAGATTTTGTTAAATGTTTTTGTCCTTTTTTCTTGATTATTTTCAGATTTGTAAATTTGGTAATTTTTTTTCATTGCGGATTTGATGCTTATTCTGTTCATTTTAACTTGATGTGAAATCCAGGATGCACATTTATACACTTTACTAATTTGCTAATTAATTTATCTTTATTATAATATTTTCTATTTTTTTGTTTTGTTTTTGTGTTCATTTTGTATACTTTATTCATTATCTTATTCATTTTGTTTAGTATTTGGTTCCTTTTGTGATTTTCATGCATTTTTTTTGTTGTTATTTTTCTCCATTTTCTTGTTCATTTTTCCTCATATTGTATGTTATTTTTGTCGCTTTTTCTTCATTTTGCCCATAATTTAGTTCTTTCCTTCAGAATGACTCATCAGTCATTGGTGAGAAGCAGTTTTAACCTTATATAAAAGTGCAGTTGTTTTCAATTCACAAAAATCCACATAATATTTATTAGGTTCAGTATATAAGGCTTGTGAGCTTCCACTACAGGTTCCATCACAGACACATACACACAAGGATGTGTAAATTGTACATATTAAACATTTACAGATGGTATTTTTAAAAAGCTGCATTTTTACTCATGTGAATTATCATTATTTGAGCTTAGAACATATGTTATTGGATGAAAACAACATCCGTTGGGTGTTCACAGAGTCAGGAAACAGATGAAGATGATAAAGAGAACAAAGAAAGGTTAACAAAAAGAAATCGGACAAAAAATAAGAAAATAAAAGGAGAAAACCGTGAGTTCCAACAGTTTGAATCTGGTTTTTGTATGATTCCACATAACAAAGTAGTGTGTAAAACACTGAACTGCTGGAATGTAAATGTGATCAGCGTGACAGTAGGAGTGTGTTAAAGATGGGAGCTGTTTGTAAAGACATGACCTTGTGCAGAAAGCCTGTTTCCTCCCAGAAGCAGATGAATTGGTGAATTTTCCGGACAAACCTGCTCGGACACTTCCTCGGTTGGACTCTGCGTGATCTTTGAACAGCGTCGCTCGCTGAGGATCTACTTTCTCACACGTCTGCAGCCAATTGAGCCCCTGTGTGTGAAATAATCCTATAAAATTCACTGCCATTTATCACAATAGGGTGCAGTCCGGTGTGGAGTATGCTTTAGAAGCCGTGACTGTGTTTTTGCCATGGAAGGAGATGAATTGTGCTGCTTGACAGAGAGGATGTGTTACTCATCCAGAGTCTATAATCTGACTGAACACAGAGTGGCCATTCACGTGGACTTCCTCTGTACTCCGAAGCCGTTTGGCCTGTGCTCTCCTCTTCCTCATACATCTCCCTGTGCCTCACTTGTGTGAGTCTATGTGTCGTGGCCTCTGTGGACATTGTCCTGTCACTCTGCTGAGGCCTGTCCCAAGTATTACACTGTTGTCATATCGCATATATTTGGAAGTAGCAAAGTTTGTTTGGATAAACATTCAAAAAGTGTTTTTATTTGATTGCAGAAATCAAGCTGAACCAATGTGCTGCTAGCTGTCGCACTTCCACAGAGCATAAGAGAGGAAATGAAATGGTCACAGTGCAGTGGGCAATGACCGGGACGGTTCAGTGAGGCTGGTGTGGAAGTAACTTAAAGCATTTTTGGTTCTGTTTATTGCAGGGGTCGGGAACCTGTGGCTCTTTTGAGGACTGCATCTGGCTCGCAGATAAATCTTAGCTGACATTTCTTAACGCGATAACTAATGAATAGTTTTAACCCATTCATTTTCTACCACACCTGTTCAGGGCTGCGGGTGGCTGGAGCCAATCCCAGCTGTCCTTTGGGCTACAAGGGAGTGTCCGACACCAAAACTCTATTTTTATTGGATAAATCCCTTTAACACCGAACGTGTTGGCGCCGACACATTAGCGGGTCACTTACCCGGTGAAGCGAGCCCTGAGCGGGCTCTTGCTTCTGGCGTTAACCGCCCGGCTGCCCGCGACCCGCTCCGGGGCCAGTGGCGGGTGGGGAGTTTACACCTGTCAAATGGTAACCCAGGTGTCCTCAGGTGACCTCAGGGTGGACAGAAACCATATGATACTCGTATTTTTGGTGGTCATTTTGTGGATCATTTTCTTATGTCAGTTTATAATGAACTTCTCTAAGGAAACACATTTATCATTTGTTCTTGAGGTAAAAAGCTTGGGAACTGTTAAACTAGACGCCAGTATCATTCATCTCCATTATTTGTATGACCATTAAACGTCAATTCAGATTTCCTCATGTCTTCTGAACCCCTCCAGGGTGACTCCCCCTTTCCAGAATCCTGTTTTGAGTTCAACCGGTTCTGCAGCCTCCTATGAACACATGTCTCTTCACTTTGCAGACTTGGTGCTTTTTTATATTCTGGCTGTTTAAGATCATCTATCAGCTGCCACATCTGTGACGACAGTAATGATGATAATGACACTGACGAACAGCGTGAGTCAGGGGCGGTTGAGGATAATTGCAGGATACAGAGCTCGGTGATCATCATCCTCGGGGTTCCAAAATGTTTGAAATCACAGGGATGAGAACAACATATACTTCTGAGCCGTTACACTTGTTTTTCTGGCACATGTTTGCTGTTAGTATGTTGTAAAATGTCCTGGAATGAACATTTGTGTCACAGAAATGTTTAGTCACAGGTGGCACATGTACAAACACTCAGGTTGAAGTACAGATAGAAAGTAGAAGTACTGATTCAAGTGCAGGCTCTGGAATCTTTTACATCCACAAGAAAACCACCATTGTGGAAATATTATTTTTGGTGGATAACTATTGAACTAATAATGATGCAAATGCTAATGGTAGGTTTTCATGGTCAAAGAATCTAATGATGAGGGTAAAATAAATGTTAGACTATTTCTTTTGGGCACAATGACATTATGGGGGAAATGAGCGCAGGTTCAAATGATAATGGTAGGTTTTCACTATGAAGAGAAACTGAGCTGGCTCGGTGGAGGTCTGCACTCTGACTGCTTTCTAGACTTTATTAGTGTTATGGAATCTAGCAATGAATCACATTTGAATTGAAAGTGTTTTAAATGACAACGTGAACAAAATATACCCTGAAGACAATCCAATTTAGAGCAGAAATAAATATGTTTACAGCCTGGTAGAACCAATGGTTTTAGTATTTGTAGTTTATGCCCTCCTTTGGGAAGGGGACGTGAATCTTTATATAACTTGCCTGTTTCGATGCCCCAGACACTGATAACTGTGCATAACTAATAGCATAGGTGCATAAGGTGAGTTTGAGTCGGGGGCTTCACTGTTTGATTAAACCCACTTCAGCTCCGTCACACTCCACACACTCTTCTGGTGCCAATATGGCTTCTTGTTTGAGCTTCTAAATGGATCTTCTGAAATCTGCGGGCGACGTCGTGGAAGGGTTGACTATCTTTTACATACACTGTGTGGTTTTTGTCATGTCAAAACACGTTTTCCTGCTAATGGAGACGTGCAGCGTGACAGCGCTGGCATAAGTGGAGCACGTGTGCGGCAGAGGCTTATCCACTGGCACGTTCACCCGGCGTCTGGCACAGGGCGCCTGGTAGATTTGTGCAGGTCACGGTTTTCTGAAGGTTAAAAGAGGATTTGGTATAAAGATAAATAGCGTCCAGTGTTGACCGCCGAGGGTTTTGAGATGTTTGACTAGTGGTGAAATGGCTCTGCTTTCAGGTACACACCCAAAATAAAAAGGACAAATGAACAAGTTGAACAATAGCTGATAAAATATCAAAATAATCAATGAAAATGACAAATCAATAACAAATGACAGTTGTTATTTTCTGTTTCTGTTGAATTGTGGAGGCATTAATATGTGCCTTCTCTGCGCAAAGGGAACAAATAATCAAGATGACGTACTAAATAACCAGGAAAGAGGACAAAATGAGCAAAGCAACCAAAAAATGAAATAAATAAGCAAGAAAATTAACAAAATAAGTGGCACGCAAATGAACGTGTAAATCTTCTAATCCAATTAGAAGCAAATGATTTGCTGTGGGGATTCGTAAAAAGGGAACAGCAGAAAGCTGAAGAACACAATAAGAAACAAAGTAAAAATGAGAAGAACTTTAAATATGTAGAAAATTAACAAAATAAGCAACAAACTGAACTGCAATGAGCAAATTAAACAACAAAATGAACACATTCAGCAACAAAATGAGCTAAAATAAGCAACAAATTAATAAAAATGAGCAAAATAAGCAACAAAATGAACAAAAATTAGCCAATCAACAAGTTTAAATAAATGTGCAAGAAAATTAACAGATTAAGTAACAAAATGAACTAAAAGTAGCAGTGTCAGAGGAAAACGTGTTTAAAAAAAAAATAATTTTTTTCAAGAAAAATGTATAACTTTTTTATCATAAACATAAATGATCAAAATAAGTAAATGAACAATAATGAGCAAAACGTTGAACAAAATGAACAAAAAGTTGCATATGAATTAAATCTAAGCTTTTTTTCCTATTGGACAAATGTACATTTTATTAATATTTATGGTAAAATTTACACTTATGAATTTGTGAACGTGTGATAAACAGCAAGTACAGGAAAGTACTTCATTTATAAGGCCATGTATGATTTATGTGTAGTAAATATTACTGTAGAAATGTCCTTTTTTTAAATCGAGTGTCATGCTGTGTCAGTGCTGCAAATATTTCTCCTTGACTACATGACCTAATGGTTTAATGAGCACCATGTGACCTCTGTCTTTTATTTGTTTGTTTCCCACAGAGGCTCCATACAATGAGACGGCTCGGTCCTACAGATATGACCTGGATCCCTCCGACGATCACCAGCCTTTCCCCGGATCCCCTTCCTCCTCACCCCGGCTTCGATCGAAGAGCCGGAGCAGCCGGGACACCCAGTCTTCCGGTTCTCTGGAGTCCACGCTTTCGGTAAAGTTACCGGGTCAACTTCGTCCACTGTCTGTGTGTCTAAGTTTGTACGGCTGCTGCTGTTTTGTCCTTCGGTATCCTTTGTTACATTCAGCTGCTGCTTTATCGCCTGGTATTAATTTGTCTCTTTTATTTGTCCTTGTTTTGATGCATAAATTAAAAAAAAAAAAATCAGTCCTAACTTTCTTCCCAGTTTTAATCAGGCCAGAAAGTGTCAGAATTATTAAGGAAATCCAGTTGTTCATAGCTCAGTTTTTCATGGCGTAGCATTGTAGAAAAAGACAGAACTGTTCAAACTCAGCCTCTGCTCTCTGTTCAGTGACAGAACAGCGATGGTCGAGCAAGCAACATAATGCATTAAATGAGCAAATCCCGATGCCAAGAAATAAGCAGCGAAATATATTTTTTTGCTCATTCTCTTCATCATTTTGGTCACTTTTGTCATTTTTTTTTTCTATTATTTTCTTCATTTGCTTGCCTTTTTTGTTGCTTTTATTCATTTTTTAGTTGTTTTGCACATTTATTTTGGTTTCTTTTTTTCCTGCTGTAGTGTTCATTTCCTTGCTTATTACGTTCATTTTTGTTGAGTTTTTCTATTTGTTCATTACCTCCGCCAAGGAAGGTGGAGGTTATGCTTTTGATGGCATTGGTTTGTCTGTCTGTCTGTTAGCAACAAAAAGTTCTGGTCTGATTTCAATGAAATTTTCAGAAAATATCAGAAATGGAATAAGGTGCTGATCCGAATCACTATCTCACAGTGTTTTTTTTTCTTTGTTGTACTGACCAGTCAGAGGTGCTGGACATTTCAGTGCTCAGTTGTCAGTGCTCACTTACCAACCAATCAAAATCAACAAGGGGCGGGACATAACACTAAAGTTCTCCGCACCATGATGGAGGAGAAACTGACTGACAGCTTGGTTTATGTAACGCTGAAGGATTTCCATGATTTTACGAAGGAAGCGAACATCCATTACAGTTTGAAATGCTAAGTGAAAAAGAACATTTTTGCTCGACACCGTGATGCAGCCACAGATGCATGTCCGACTCATTCATGACGCTGTGACTACATGACTAAGAATGTGAACATAAAAGTGCAACATGTGTCGGGATGTCATCAAATTCAAGCCCCTCCCCCTTCACACACACACTCGCCTCCTTTACACAGACACCGTCTCCGCGCATGTCCGAAATCATCAGCTCAAATTTATACGTAGGCTTCATCTTGACAAATGGGCCACAGATTTTAATTTTAATCCACCATATACTCGCCTGAAAATATCTTGCACCACTATTTTGTAGCTAAATATAGTAGTATTTCAACATGTGGACCTTTTGTGGTGCTAAACCTTCCCTATGGACACAGGACCTAATAATGTCATATGGGGAAATGAGCTGCCTTGGCGGAGGTCTGTGCTTTCTAGTTAGTGGGATCCACAGTTTTCACACCATTCAAACACCATATTGTCAAGCTCATCCAGGACATTCCGGCTGTTGCGGTTTGTAAATCTATCTTTTGTAGTTTTTAAATAATTTAGGTTTTTTTCACAAAATAGCTAAACTTACTGAACTTTTTCAGCAAGTTTAGCTATTTTGAATCAGCAGTCCCACGCTGAGGCCAAAAAATAAGCACTGAAATGTAATCTGTATTCATTTTTGTTCATTTTGTTCTTCATTTTGATTATTTTTTCCACTTTGTTCATTTTCTGTCGAACTTGTGGATACTTATTTAAATTTTTATCTTAATTTTTATTCATTTTGTTAACTATTGTGTTCCCTGTTTTTCATGTTGAGGAATATGTTAATGTTATTTATAACTTTTATAAATAATTCATAATATTTTAGTTTGAATGTTTTTTTTCAGTTTTGTTTACTTCATCGTTTTGTTTACATCATGGTGAATTTATGGATAATTTTGTTCAATTTTTGTTCATTTTTCTATTTTTTGGTCACAGTGGGTTGTTGTGGCCATTTTATTGATTTTGCTTTTCATTCTGATATTTTTTCCAGTAACATTTAAGTTAGGTTTTTGTCATTTTCATATATAGAATATTAGCATTTTTTTTTCCAATTTTTGGATTATTGTGGTCATTTTCATTCATTTTGTAGAATACTGTATATCGTTCCTTTTTGGGACAAGTTGCAGATAAGTTTGGTCTATTTTGCTCCTTTTCTTTTTCAGTTTGATTATGTTTTTTGGTTTTGTTCACTTTCCTTTTCCTTTCTGTTCATTTTTTGGTGAATTTATGGGCAACGCTCTCTTCCACAACATTAAATCAAAATCAAAAGTAAGTTCAAACCTAATTTTTATATATCTTAATAGGTTTCGCATAAAAAATTGAAGTATTGTGAAATTATGGACTAAAAATCAGCCTTAAATGTAGCTAAAATGATCTCACCCAGGCCTTAAAGGGCATTAAATTTGACAGCCTTTAGGAACCGGTTTGATAGAACGGCTTCGTCAAATTTCAAAGACAGGAACAAATTGAAATAGACAGTGCAGATTTCACGTCCAGAGGCCGATGGTAAACATGACTATTAAAAAAATCCAAAGTGTTGATTGTGAAGCAGGACGTACACACTGTGGGCAAACAGATGGTTCCCCTCCCCGGCTCTGTTCTGGTCCTGTCTTTCCTTTTCTGTTCTTTTCTTTTCTGGTCTTTCCTTTTCTTTTCTGTTCTTTCCTGTCCTTTTCTGTTCTTTTCTTTTCTTTTCTTTTCTGCTCTGTTCTGTTCTTTTCTTTTCTTTTCTGTTCTTTTCTTTCCTTTTCTTTTCTTTTCTTTTCTTTTCTGTTCTGTTCTGTTCTTTTCTTTCCTTTTCTGTTCTTTTCTTTTCTGTTCTTTTCTGTTCTTTTCTTTCCTTTTCTTTCCTTTTCTTTTCTTTTCTGTTCTTTTCTGTTCTGTTCTTTTCTTTTCTTTTCTGTTCTTTTCTTTCCTTTTCTGTTCTTTTCTTTTCTTTTCTGCTCTGTTCTGTTCTTTTCTTTTCTTTTCTTTTCTGTTCTTTCCTTTTCTTTTCTTTTCTGTTCTGTTCTGTTCTTTTCTTTTCTTTTCTGCTCTGTTCTGTTCTTTTCTTTTCTTTTCTGTTCTGTTCTGTTCTTTCCTTGCTTCTTGTTATTTCAGTACAACCAGTACGAGTGTAAATGTTCGTCTGTCCAGTCTCTTGCAGTCAATCCCCCACATACACTCAGGTGTAACTTATCATTTACAATAACTGTGATCGAAACTTTA
>JAQQAE010006885.1:0-16297 GCA_029823295.1 Pseudamia nigra
TTGGGGGGGGGGGGGGGGGTTGACTGACCAATGGCATCCAACAGCAGGGTTTTATCCTGAAGCACACTGACAATGCTTTTCACACCTACAGTACTTACCACTGCAGAGATGGGGGTGGTGGGCTGGATCATAACCAGGCCTAAAAGCAGGCTAAGGGCTTTTAGAAGACATACACAGAATGGACTCTTTAATTACCGACTCAAGATCCTGCAGTAGATTAAAAAACCTCGGAGAGGCTTATTTTCATTCCACAGAATTTTTCAATGAATATAAAAATGGTCATTGATTATGCTGTTAAGGGAGGGAAGTTAAGAAGTGAAATATAAAGTACATATAATCACATTAACTTGCAGTGATTAATGTAATAAAATGTGATCTTTTTTCCCCATCTGTATTGAACACATTCAATACTGAGGAGACATGCTCCAAATATTAAGAAGCAGCCCTCAAAATCCACTTAGGCAGTTCAAAGACATCTACGAAAGCAACACAGATAACTCATAAAACATGCTTAAACAACACAGAAATGGAAAAGCAAGTGCAGACACGAGTGCACATGCATGGATAAAAAAGTGAGAAAAAAAATTGACTTATGTGTGTTACTGATGCCAGGGAATTTGCACATTTTTGTCTACTTGTCAGTTTATGTGTGTATATGCTGCCTGCACTTCCCAGAGCACAATCAGCCTTCCTGCATAATCAATACCAAAGCATTTCTCATCATTGATTATGCAATTATAGAGAAGTTAAGTCTGTGACAGGCTCTCATGTAGAAGCGTTAACCAGGGCAGCTGGCGGGGCAGACAGAGAGGAGGGAAGAAGCTTCCTCTTCACTCACTCACTGTTTTTTTTTTTGTTTTTTTTTTTTTTAAAATGTGGTGCTTAAAGCGAGCTCAGTGTAGTCCAGGTACTTCACTCAGATGATTATAATGCCACGAGGGTGCAATACATCACTCTTATTAGCCACACTGGAGCACAATGGTATCATAATTAATGGTCGCAGCAGGATTGAACGCTGCCCTGACATGGAAAAGTGGGCCTACTTAAGCTCTACAAGGCATTTAAATATGCAGAGTGAATGGCACAACCCAAACCCTCCTGCTCTAAGGACAACCCACACTCATTAGCCTGACACCCTCCGCGGCACTGATACAAGGACGACTGGCTATACACACACGCACACATACAACACAAATCACAAGCACATACTCAAAAATGTGCATGCAAGTGAAAAACCTGAGTGCAGTGACAAAAATGTTATGATGATATATAAAAAGAACAACCTTGTCCTTCATCAGTGCGCATCACGTCTTTTACATTATCTCCCTGTATTGTTGTTTTTGTCTCGAGGCTTAGCTTACAGTAAATGCAGATGGACATATATGTGTCAGCAGCCATTATGTGAATTTTTGGTAATGGCGTTTGGTCTGTGTGTGTTTGCAGTGAATGTGGGTACTGTGGCAGAGTGTGGTGTCTGGTGCGTGTGCTATACTGTCTAGCACAGGGAAACTGCCTGCGCGGCAGGAGAACAATGCACATAAAAGGCTGTCGGAGGAAGCGTCTGGAACTGACGTCTTTCACACAGCTCTGAATGGAGCACGGGCAATGTGTGTGTGTGTGCATGTACAGCCGTGTTTATATATGCTTATGTGCTGAGGAATGAGACAGAAAGAACAAGCGCGAGAAACACCCTCTGGAACGTTTGGAGTCAGAGAAAATAATAAGAGCGCATGTTCCACCATGTGTACTAAAATGCGCATGCTTGCATGTGTCCTCCTAAATACATGTGTGGGATGGTTAAGTCCTCTCAGACGGCCATATGATTTGGATTTTGCTGTCCTTAACCCACTACACACTCCCCTCCTCTCTTCTCTATAAAGCCAGCTTTACAACTTCCCCTCAGTTGCTAATGTGGAAGCTTCAGCTACAACACACACTACTCATCGGCTGCCAAATGCCTAAACAAGCCACTCTTCTCCACCCAGCTCACTCCATCCTGACCGTACCAAGTTATCGCGTGGCTCAGTGCAATCAATTATTGTTGCAGTGGAATCATTAATAATTTCCTAATGAAAACGATTCTGTTGATCTCTGTTGTCTTTTAATTAAACATAATTAGTCGGCTGCTCTGAGCTGTGGTGGGGACTCCTTTAGGGTACAATTTTGTTTTAATACACTGATAATGAAATTTTTACATTGTGTCACTTGTTTAGTTATTATTCAGTCACACTATTTCGCTATGTTCCCAGATAACAGATAATAACCCTCGCACCTCCTATTCGCCGCAGTCATTTTAAAAGAGGAGGGTTGAAATGAACAATTAAATTCTGAACTGTAAGACTTCTCTCCTCTCACCATTTAGACCTGCGTGTTGCCACAGCGCTGTGCAGGAAGCAGTGTAGGTTGCTGCTTTCATTTCCAGTGGAAGAAAAAGCCTCAAATATCTCTGTTCTATAGAGTAACAATGTTTCAGGGCTGGTTTTGTTTAAAAAAAAAAAATCAAACAGTCTACATCTGTCCAGACAGGTCATGCTGGTTCATCGTATGCCTTAGAGGTGTTCTGCTGGGGAGCAGTATAGAAAGAGCAAAGGAAGGCATAAAAAAGGATCTGATTGCGGGGACTTAGAGAATATGAAATAATACAAAGACACAGTGAGTTAGCTAATTCTGCACTGTTCGGGCTTATGTAAAATGGCCTAGTTACATTGGTCAATTTCTGCTCGAACAATAGGCTAAGTTGCTCTGGAGACTTATTGGACATGCTGTATCTGAATGTGGTCTGGCTTAAGAGGCTTATAGTTGAAAAGTTTAGGTGACCTCTGAATAATGCTGCATATAATGGTCACAGTGAGTGTGTATAGTTTCAATAGGCTCAGATATCAGGTAACAATGGGGCAAGTACAATGAGGGCTCACGCTGAAAATGAATGGAGTCATACATTGTACTTAAGACCTAAAAATGACACTTGTCATTTATTTAACAACTCAGATGTGACTGTTCCAGCAAATAGCAATAGCCAGAAAGAGTTTTCACTTAAAGGAGACGTATTGTACCACTTTTGAAAAAGTTATTTAAATTCTTACAAGTCTGTACTATTTGTGTTTTAACTTTCAGATCTAGATAACATGTCCATGTAGTCCTGGTTTACAGACCTGTATAAAATTCCGTTGCTGTAATTGCAAATTAACTGCTTTTGACCATGCCCCTTTCCCGTATGTGCGAATGCATTCCATCATGTTGATGCCCTGGCACATTGTCCTAGGATATCAGAAAGGTTTTGGTGGTTCTGGTGAGTCCTGGAACATCACAAATATACAAAAATCAAGTGTCTTTTTTCAGGTCCAATTATCTGAAAAAGGGCTCAGTGTTTTTTACCTTTAAGTGAGAATTTTAATGATTTAATATTGTTTTTAGAGCCCCCAAACATGAAGGAATTATTCATTTGCTCTGTATAAATACAAAACAATGAAAACGAAGTTACAATGAACCGATTCTACATTATAGCTACATGTAATGTGTGATCTAGCAGTAGCACACTACAGCATATAGCTTCATCATTATCCCAGAACAATTAATAACGCATCACACTGTTACACTGGATGTCATCTTACTTCATTATCGTGGACACTGCTGCTGTTTACTGAATAAATCCTACAATATACTGCCATGCTGCTAGAAACAGTCACTAGAAAACTGGAATGATTAGTCCCAGGGAAACTGGCAAATAGTACAGTCAGTGTAACATTTCCTAAAAAGTACACTCATAGTTTTAAGAAATTACAAGAAATGGGTATGTGACTAATATATCACCAGCCATCTACTAACACAGCAGTCTGACCATAGTAAATGCATCTCCCCGGGGCTGGTTCTGTACTGACCTGTTAAAAGTTGGAAAAATTCTTCCAATCAGGTGAGCTTGAGGCATCTGAACTGAACCTACGCTGAAAACGTTCCTGTATTCAGCAAGACAAGCAAATTGATGCAGATTTTTTTTCTCTGTTAAAATCTCTCCTACTGCATTGTTTATCAATCTGTTGTTTATCTGTACAGAAAATTCTCCACTGCTTTCTATCTCTCTCTCTCTTTCTCTGCATCCCTGTCTGTCATCCTCTCTCTCTCTCCTCGGTCTCCACCATTACTGTAACATATAATTACTCTGCAGACTTGCTGCCTGTTTCTATAACTTCAGCAGTTCAAAGAAACTGTCGGAGTGTGGAGGAGAGCATTGTGGGAGTTCCAGGTGGATTTCTCGATAATGAGTTAGCGCAGTAGTAGAGTTGAGAGTTTTAGTAATGGCTGGCTGCTAAGGCTCTTCCTAGGAGTTTAATGTAAAACAAACAGGGCCATGCTGACAGCCTGGGAAAAACAGATATTGCACTTTTCCACTTTCACTTCAGGGCTCTTGCTGCCTCTCATTTCAAGAAAGAGAATTCAAAGAAGAATTTATATTCATGAAATACCCCATGAATGATAATTTTAAATATTTAAATGCCTCTGCCATTACTGTTGGTCTTTAACATCTAATTTTTAAATTAGATTAAAAACAGATTCTGTTTATTTGGAGAAAATGATACAGACAGAATAACTGTATACAAATTGTAAAGAAAACACAGTTTTAGTGGCAACAGGATCCCACAAAATAGGGAAAAAGATTGTACACCATGTGGTTAACTTGTCTTGGTGCTGATGACCAGGGGCGCCCTGTGGGGCCACCACACTAAGTCACCCTGCTGCTTGTTACACACTCCAGCACATGTATTATACATAACACACTCCTGGTATACAAGTCTCAGAGGGATCATTTTGCTGCATCCTGTCCTCTCTCCCTCTCCACATATTTCCCTGACTTCCTGAATGACAAGTACGGGGGATTGAGGATGAGCAGTTGTGAAAAATGTAATGCAGAAATCATAGGACAGAATGCCCAGCAGTAAGCTACAGCCACTCAAACCAATCACCAGTCCTTACTTAGAGATACTCCCCCATAGATTCATACTGGCAAACATCCAAAGTGAACTGCTACTATCTTTGCAGGCAGCCATAAAGAAAGCCGAGACCACTGAAACGTGAGCCAAAACATATTCTGCAGGCACACTGTGTATTGAGATATTCACTGTTTTCCATAAGTAACGCATCTCAGGGAGCAATGAAGCAACCTACAGAGTCGAAGCAGCTCATGGGTGAAGATATAAACAATCTAGGCCTTTGCTTTTCTAGGTGGCAAGAAAGTTCTATTTGGACTCTGAAGGGCCGTTAGTCAGTCCACAGTAGTTTTAACATGATAAACATGATTTCACTCCAAAACCGGTGCAAACAGACCCAGTTCAATTTTGAATTTGACAAAGATTTGATATTTTCACTGACCGTGTTAAGCAATGGACATTCAATTTCAATGTCACCTCCAGAGGGTGCACACATGCAGATAGGAATATTTAAAAGAAGCTGGAGAAGAATGAAGTGTATAAAATGCAGTCAGCGGACGCAAGAGTCAGGCTGCTGAACATTTCCACAGCATCAAACACTTTGCAAGTTTCTGAAGTGAGTTCCATGTCCACCTGAAAAAAGTCAGCAGGAACAAAATGTGGAACAATTTTGGCTACAGAGACACCCAACCAGGTGAACCAGTGTCCAGAACTGTCCGAGTCAAAATTTGGTAAAGTTTTGGTATGTTTTACATCACAGTAGTATCATTTTTTTTATATTTCAGTGTTAACAGGGTGAGGGATATGCATAAACATGCATAATACTGCCATATGTATAATCAAAGACGAAGGTGATATGAGGTTACGGGAGGCATAAGCTGCTACTGAGAGATTTAAATTAATTCTTTGTATTCAACATTCCTTCTATTATCATTTCTCATCAGTTAGCAGGCGACAAATGATTCTTGTTGAGGATTTACTGTAATGAACTTATTCAGCGCCACACAGAACAACTCTCACATGGGGACGCCTGGAGATGTTATTGTGTTTAATTTAATAAGGTCAAACTGGAGGCGACAAACAAAGGAGCTGTCAGTGATAGACGGTGGAGGTGATGATGTTGTATGTGCTGTTATCTGATGGTACATTCATGAAAAATGGCTGAGGAAACTCCCCAGACAGAGCAAAAAGTGAGAAATCTTGTTATTGCACTTTTTTGTTTCATACAGTCAGTCTCCCAGCAAAAAGATTAGAAGATTTTAAAGAAGTACATAATCTTCTTTAACAGCTTATCAAAACTTTAATGATTTGGTGATAAAGAGCACAAAGTTAAGTAGCCGGTTAAGAGGATAACTCCCCAGTGCAGTCTAGTGATTAGTAGATGAGAATTGGGAGACCGAAAATCCGGGTTGCAAATCCCACTCCTGCCATTTATTCACTTTGAGGGAGAAGAAGCTCCATTTCAGCTTTGGGGTATTGTCACGGGGTAATCATTTTTGAAAAGTGATAAATGGAGCCCCTTTCCTTCACCCTTTGGAATCCTAACCGCATCTTTATTTACGTATTTATTTTGCTGTGTCTCTCTGGTTAACACCCGTCAAGACCCAATTATAGCTGCAGAAGCCTTGTGCTTTCATAAGAAGTGAAGCTCCAGACTGTGGTGTCAGAGCTGTATACACTTTAAGCATCTTCTCGTACAATCTGTAACAAACCAAGCCCTCTGTAGATCCATGTAGGCTGTTTTTAATGAGTATGTGCCGGACACAATGCAGAAGATTGAAGGGTTTATCTTTGTGTCAGTGGCTTGTTTTGGTTTTGTGCTTTTAGGGTCAATGTTCAATAAGCAGCATGGATTTCCTGACAGATATGTTTTCCAGTGTTTTCATAAATTCATTGCTTTTAGGTCGCCTGCTATACATATGTCTGACTTGTTAAAGATACACAAATGAAGCCTTGCCAAATTACCCAGAGAACAAATGAAGCAAAATGGAAAACCCATCTCCACTCATGCTTTGCTTGCTATCTTCTTTTAGATAGTGATTCACTTAGTATAAAAGAGAAAAAAGTGGCATTAATTACCTTGTGAAATCTAAAGACCATTAACTTTGTGTGTCAAGTGATGTTTCTCAGTTCTTAATCAGAGTTTTAGTGATATAAATTACTCTTTGGATGAGAAAAGCAGATATGGTGCGGGATGCCGTGCACAGATATCTTTGCCTTGTGTGTGTGTTTTTGCGTCCAAGTGCCTTTGTGTGTGTCCTTATGGCTGCATGGCATTTATGTGTGTGTTTCTGACTTTGAGAAGCGAGAACAGCGAGAAAAAGAAAAAGTAAAAGAAAGACAGAGAAAGAGAGAGAGAAAAACAGAGAATGAGAGAGAGGCAGGAGATGAGTGGATGGAGGATTGTCAGTGTCTTTGTGGCAGTGCTGTGGCGTGGTGTGTTGAGCTGCAGAGAGATAACAGGATGCCGGCGCTGCTTGCTTACCTTTGCTGTACACCACACAGTTGTTTTTGTTGTCTTCCGCTCCCTGCCAAGTCACATCCAGCAGCCACCTGGGACCGGCGCTCAGCACCACCGGGACCGTGCTCTTCGTCTTCTGGACGAGGACAGATAACAAACACTAATCATTTGCTTATTTTGGTGATTAAAGAAACACTAATAACCGCTGAGTTACGCTCTTCTACTGCTCTGAATGGTCATAAACACACAGTTGCAGAAACTGTATAACATGCAACTCAAGTCCGCCAGCATTTTTTTAACACTGCTGAGGAGGTTTGAAAATGAGGCAAGGTTGTGTGTATATTTGTGTGATGGCCTACAAACAAAGGCTGCTGTAATTCTTGGGACAGTGAAAAATGTGCAAGGGAACGATCATCCAGTATTTAACCCTATAATTCAGTATCAAATCTCTGAGATTAAGAATGCCTCAGATGTCTGAATATTGCAAAAAAAGGATGAAAGAAAGGAAAAGAGGAAAAAAAAGGCCAGTGACTTTCAGAGAGAAGGAAGTGAGTGTTCAGCAGTGAACTTTGGGCACATTGTGCCTTTGCTATCGACAGGATCTTACTATTTCCTGAAACAAGCAGGGAAGAATTTAAAGAATCAGTATCCATTTCAAAGGGCGATTGAGGTTAGTGTTTTTATAATATACCGGAAAATTATTCTGAATGTGTAAGGTCATTTTTCTTCTTGGTCAGAGGTCAAACGTAGAGTTTTATTTCTCGCAAAGGAAAAAAAATAAAACAGGGAGATAGAGTACAACATCCCCCATATTAGATTCACAGGGTGCAGTGTCACCAGATTTGCTTGCTCTATTTATCCTCATATGATTTGCTATTCTGTTTTATTTTATTTTTTTACAGAATGGTGTTTGTTTTAGAAAGGGTAGGAATATACTATCACTGCACTTGCAAAATGCTGTACTGGTTGCTGTGTGTATTTGGGGGAATGGGGGGTGTCACCAACATCTCAGACTACTGGCTACAGTAGCCTATTACTCAAAGGCAAAATGTCAGTATTTCAAGGCCATTACTTTTGAACCCCAGGGCCCTCCTTCATTAAGGTGTTACAGAAATAGTTTAGCTAAAAGAAAATGGGTTGGGGTGCAAACTCGACACTTCATTTCTTTTTCCATTTGAGGGAGGAAGCGACAGGACACTGTCCATCTGCCTAATGCAACAGAAAAATACCAGTCCTCTCCGGTGCTTTTCACTTATTTCTCCCCCGCAAAAGGCAACAACCTTCAAGGATAAATGCAAATGTCACTTGAGCATGTTAAAGGTCTGAATTGGCACAGATATGCACAAGAGATGAGCACTGTGTGCCTGCATGCCCCCTCCTCCTCCTCTTTCTCCACCCGCCCATTTCTTTCTCCATAAACTCTATCTAGTCAGAGGCTGGAGGACAAACTGATTTTTAGTGAGCATTATTTACAAATAGCAAATACATCTCAGAGAAAAGATAGGAATCTGTTCGGATTTGTCTGCAAAATTAAGAACACAAATACAGACTCTAAATAAAAACAGATTGCTACATAGTCTTTATATATAGCTCTGCACATTGGCAAACTACACTGCCAAACTGATCAAACACAGACAGTAAATTGTGTCTGTTGATATTCTTATTCCTTCTCCTGGCATCTTCTTATCCCATCCTGGCAGCAGATGAGAGAGAGAAGACCTCTGTAATTTAAGTCATCTTCCATTTCACATTTCAAATTAGCCTCACAATAAAGTCTTCTATCTGCTAACCTGAAAATCTCACACCCCTGTCAAAGGAGCAGAGCAGACCGGCCGATTGTTGCTAGGACAACTATCTGAAATGGGAATCAGATTAACCCTTTCTTAGATCTCCAGACTGGAGCCATCTCTTATTCAGCAGCGATAGTCCTCTCTGCTGTCCCTCTGAGCCTCTGGGTATTCACGATATTCCAGCTGCTCTTAATGGAGCCAACAGGGACAAAATACGACATTAACAAACCACCTTCTCAGTGTTCACTTGGAACGTGTTGAGTATTATTGTAGTAATCATAACTGTTGTTGTCGTGACAGAAATGATTTAAATGTATGAGTAATATGTATAGCATGTGATTTAATTGTCTGTTTTTACTATTTTCCAAGCTTCCTTTTCATTGCAAACTGAGCAGCAACAACCCATGACAATGTCTCAGCACAGATTTACATAATGCATCTATAGTGACAATAGTGGCCTATGTGCTTTGTAAGCATGCAGCATGAACCAGCCATCACAAAGACAAAGAAATGCAGACAAGCAACTGCACACGACATATTTAGGATTAAGCCACAGTGGCTTCACTGCAGAGGGGAGCGTCTGGAAAATGCAAATGAAAACATTTGTACGACCAGATCAGCTGGCCTAAGTGGCCGGGGCCAGAAGAAATGCAGATTGACAGGCAGAAAATTATGATTTCCTCGCAGCGAAGGAGCATATGATGAACTGGCTTATAAAAACAAACTCCTCAACTAAGTAACAATCAGGCAACCACAGGATGTGACGTATGGGAAGCGCTTTCCTGTCCAAAATAGCACAATGTTATAAATATGCTGACCCCTAATGGATAATAAATATATTAGTTTATGTTCACGTACATGCATTCCAGTGACGAATATGAACATTTATCATTTTCTTATTAGCAAAGAAGAAAAAACACAAAAATATACATGTACAAAAACACATTTCTGTTTATTCCAGATATGTGTAATGGATAATCTAATAAATATATATTTTAAAAAAGAGTAAATATTTTTTACATTTATATAGATACAGCATTTAGTATCAGTTTACAGACTATCATCCTTGTCAGAGCCTATAAAACCCCCTCTGGCCTCCCTCTCTATGTAGTATGTTATGGTTTATCCACCCTCTGCCTTCACTCCAGTGGTTTCAATACTCTCCTGGTATTTTTTTTCCTGAGCTCTGTTACCGTTCCTCGTGTAAGAGATACAGTGACCAAAACAGTGTAGTCAGCGAGGAAGTGATTACAAACTGATGCTCCAAATTCGCTATAAAATGAAAATCAATATTTCCACAAGTTGCTGCAACATAAAAGATAACCTTCATTGATTTTTCTAGACTTAGGCCTCTGTGATAAAATCTAATATAAATTTTCAGCCACACGGATTTGGATCAGAGCGGAGCAGGGGCTGAACGATAAGTTCCGTGCACATCTCTCAGAGTTGGATTTTTTTCTCTCCCCTTTCCTTCTTCCAAGGCAGGGCTGTACTATTTATAATTGGCCCTGTGTGAGCAAAAGCTTCTATCAGGAATCTGTTCTAATTTTTATTACTGAGAAGCTAAAGCCTGTTCCAGATAATTTGGAAATTTCAGGGGAATTGTGATAGAGCTGATGGCACAGCCGGACTGACTCCAGAAAGGAGCTAACCTGTAATAGCCTCTGTGGCTGCGCTGATTAAATGTTGCCATAGATGAAAGACCTGCCATCACCGCAATAAATTAACCAATCACACAAATCCCAAGTCGCTACTAATCCCTCCTTGATACCATGATCCTCTGATCAGCTGAAGGAGGTGAAGAAGAAAGTGGCTTGTGACACTCAGCCTTCTTCTAACTCCCAGCTTTCCTGTGTAAACAACAAGCTAATGATATCACCGCTGACCATTTCACCACCACTGGCTACTCTTAACCTGCTTCATGGTCAGGGCAGGTGAAATCAATACAAACCTTGGTGGGAATGATTATTTTCCTCATCGCTTTTTTTCTTCCACCAAGGTCACTGACTGGCACTGTATCCGACTTGATCCCACAGCTGCAGGATTTAGACAACTGAGAGATCAAAACCACTCTGTCTGAATATCTCAAGACATTCATTGGCTTTATACATGCTGCTTTCGACACCCACGCTGTATGTAGTAGTGCCGTTTTGAAACAAAAACACAACCTTAAATATCACAGTCCAATAATGTTAGACGTATCTACAAAAAAATGCCGGTTTCCCCGTGTTTTCATCATTAATAGATTCAGTTCATCAATTCTTTTTCAATTAATTCCAAAGTGATGATAAATACATTTGACTTTCTTTTCCATATTCATTTGACCCTGTTAACATCCTGGCAGCATGTCTCAAACAATTTTAATTTGCCATGTCCTTTTCAGGCGATGCTAGCAGTATAAATATAACCAAAAAAAAAAAAGAAAAAAAAAGAAAAAACAAGCTTATGTATGGGTTATGTCAAGTTTATATGTTCTCTGTTTCTAACATGGGAGTGGGGATAAAGGATTTGTACCTGTTTTACCAGTCAGTTTACAGCAGACAGCACACTCACACCTTGATAACGTCCATTGCAATTAGTTGTTCAGTGCGATGAAACAAATTGCATGTGGTCAACTGGAAATTTCATTAAGGGAGATTTTCCTCTAGCCCTCGTTATCACTCTGCGTATTAATATTTTCTTACCCTCAAGGATGGATGGGTTGCAAGGGTCTTTTTGTTGAATAAACGGCCAAAGCCAACCTCAGTGTGTCTCCCACTATCCTTGCTGGGAAAAGCTGTGTATATGCTTAGTTAGGTTCTGAATATTTTTCACTGCACCTTGAAATAAGATTCTCTGTCAACATCCTACATAAAATGGGAAATACCTCCATTTCTCAAGTCTGCTTTTGTGTCATTTTCTCCTCTTCTAAATGGCTATGGTTACATCTGCTGAAATGAAAAGATACCTACATACTGCTTTCATTCCTTTTTCTCCCCGCTCTCTTCCTCTCTCTAAGGCTATAGCATCTGCTATTGGGAGACTAAATAACAGAAATATGCAGGAATTGCACACTAATTCCCTTTAGAGATAGATCTTGGCTGCTGCCCTGTCATAAATCAGAGAATTTCGATATGAAATGAGGCAAGCTGCTCTAATCATTTCTGCATTTCAAATTGGATCACTGGCTCAATCGCTTGGCTTTTAAACTGCTTGCCTAAGAGCAAATGTGAGGTGGGAGATAATTCAGCTGAAATCTCTGCCTGCTCTGTGCAGCAGTTAGTTTACTGCTTGAGTGCAAGAGAATACTTTTTTCTTCCCTTAGCCCATCTTTCTCTTTTCAACTTTGTTAAATTGACTTTTCATTTTAAAATCGATTAAATTGAGAGAGTCACTGCTGTTCCCGGAATCTTTAAAGGGACACCCATCACTGTGCGCATGTGCCTTTATTTGGCTGCTGCTATCATGGCGGCCCTATGAGGAATAAATATTTTCTCATTTAAATCACCTTTTATCCTGCTGACTGGACTGTAAGCATCAAAGTTCATGTGCTGCATTAGCTATTACTTATTTCACTCCATTGAAATGCTCACAGTGGTTGTATTTATATTCACTATGGGTGGCTTTGCATGATTACTGTATGTTCAGTTGCTTGCTAAAGACACAGTAGTGCAGAAATAAGGCAGGCTAATGAATTGTCACTGAGGAGCAAGGTTAAGTTATTAACAGCCCATCTAGAAATTATTTGGTTATATTTTAAACACAGAGAAAGCTAATGCTGCTTTCTAAGTCAGGGAGGGAAGAGTGAAGAATAGAGATTTAGAAGCAGAGAGGGAGACTCTACTCACACTCCTTTCTTCAAGACCTTCAGGCACATTGAGGTGCTCCAACTCTAAAGCCAAACAGTTTAGTGTAAGCTGTACCTGCCCTCAAGACAAGCAACCATGTATCTCCATCCCTACCTCCTTCCCTTCTGTTACACTTTCCCTTTTTCATCTTTCCTTTCCTCCAATATTTTTACATCACCTACTGATTCACTCCAAACTTACATATGAATCATCTTTCCTCCCTTTCCACCTTCCCCAGCCCTTCAGCGTCATACTACAATGTCCCCAAGTTTCTTTGTAATGGAGAATGTTTAATTCAACTTCAGCGAGCGCATGTGTATCTGCCATAACTTTGTGTAATGTGTATATCCTGAGAAATATTTGAAGTTGTAAACAAGAGGAAGATGAATTTGTAATGCATGTGCTACAGGACTTAATCATGTCTCGGAGGTACAGTGCAAACGTATAGTTCTTGTGTTTGGCTTTGGTCAGGGGACAGAACAGCACCTCGCTTCAGTACTCACTGTTTGAATTACTTGAAATTTCCTATTTGAATTCAATTGGGAAGGACTTGTTTGATCTTTTGCATGTAAGTTGGGGGCTGACTCCCGGAGCAGCAAGAAGCTATGTGAGAGAACATAATAGGGAACCTGAAGCCAGTAATGTTCACCTGTATGGATATTACCATTGGCCCTTGGGGTCAAGGTGGCAGGTGGCATATTCTTGGCACAGATCCACTCTTTTTCTGTCGGGAATAAACATGTGGAGGGGAATTTCTTCAAAGAGAAAGAAAGGGAACTCAGGAGTCAATCAGTCAATGGGGTCACAACAAATCCATGCTCTCATAACCACACATAGAAGTCTAGGATCAGTCAGAGGCAGTAAATAAAGACAAACAATAAAATAGTAGGCATGATGCTTGAATAAAGCCCCTGACTTTAGATAAACCTCTGTGCTCCCCTTTAGGTATTGGATTTTAATATTCTTTTGAACTCCTCTCTCTTCGCTGGTGGAGTCATAAATTTCATGAAGCATTAGAAAAGCATCTACTGTATGTGATTTTATATTTCAGGACGGTGTCACTGCGCAGACAGTCTCATCTCCTGATTCATAAAATGAGTTCTAACCATATCTAGGTCTATAATAAGAATAAACACAGAACAAAGTACAACAAATTAAAAATCATGGGCGACTAAGAACAAAGAGAGAAAACATAAAATGCATCACAAATGTAACTTTGTTGTAATGAGGAAGAAAGTGAACAAAGCAGCTGCAATTTGCACACCACCTGATCATCTACATATGCCAGAGAGAGCAATAGTTTGATCCTTGCGTGCACTTCAGAGAAATGGGGTCTTAATAAATCCACTGTAAAAGACCAACAATATTTACACCAAGTTAAGTAAATAAGATAAAGATGGTGAACCTGCCCCTCACTAAATGCATTAGACGTGAACTCTCTTATCAGAGTCTCAGCACACGGACTGTTAAAAGATGGGATTCCCAAGCTGGAAATGGTCTTTGTTACCCAATTAGTTTGCTGATGACCCCGAAGTATAATATTCCTGCTTTGACAGTCTCGTACACATCCATCTAATGAGGCAATGCTGGACCACCACAGAGTGGATGGACACTGTCCAGACCTTCATCTTGAAAGCACCTATCAGCTTATCTTCAAGGCTAACCTTTTTTTGTCAGAAGGCAGAGTTTTTCTGCTTGGTTGTTCATCCGTCCACAGTCATTTTGACAGGGCTTTGTCTTTGGCAGGCCCTAAGCCAACTAGGCTGAGGATCAGAGGGCTAAGGCCAGGACAAGGGACAGTGGAGACTTATCAAGGTCTACCAGCAGGGGTTTGCCTCCCTGTAGGGTGGCTGTCCTTCTTCTGAAGGAGGTGAAGCAAGCAAAGCATCCCATTTTACTACTTCACTCTCCAAGTGAGAAAGACAAAAGAAAAGCAGCAGACTTTCATAGAGAGACTAGGAAATTTCATGTAACTTTCTGTAAATAAAATGTTAGAGTGGAGGATCTGTAAAGCTCTTGCTCTACTCTCATTCTGTCACTTTTAACAAGAAGCAGAACATGATGAACCTTAACGTGCGATCTTCTTTTACTCCTTAAATAAGATTACAAAGACAACTTCAAGGAACGGTCAGCCATTTATAACTTCTATCCAAGCTAAGTCTGAGCTCACTTTGTGCTGAAACACCAAGAAGACTATCAGAGGCTTGCAAATGGAAACAATCGAGGATTTTATCTCCACCACTTCTCAAGAAAGTTGTGTCAACATATCACACTTACAGCCATGACAGTGACAGATGGCAAAGCAGCTGGCACCACTCAACTTTATTTCACTTTTCTTTCTTTCTGCTTCTTTTTTCATTTTCTCCTTCTTCTTTTCCTTCTTCCTCAAGTGATTTTTTGCAGCAGAAGAGGTCTGTTGTGTATTGAAGTGTTGGATAATCATTCATTTGGGAAGACATATTGCATTCTGTAAAACAAGGCGATATGTGTGAAGCCAGGGAGTTCTGAGCTTGACTATTGTTGCTTGTCAGACTAACATTCTGTAAAGACTGGAACCTATCTTTGCTTATTTGTTGACTCCTTCAAAGCAAGGAATATCACAGCTAAAGGAGCATCTCGCCAAATCTGCTGCAAGCAGATTCATAAAACTCTTTGTTGTGTGTGCAAGTGATAGTGTGTGACTTAAGTGCTTCGCAATCCCATATGGAACATTTGTTCATGAATGTTAATGTTTGTATCAAGCTGTTAGTGTGCATTTATGACATACAGAAGCCATAAGCATGCAGATACTACATCTCTTCAGTGTGACAGTTTGCTTTCCAGACTGTGTCGTTCCCTGATGGGCCTATGGCAGATACCAAATGCCCTGAGAGTTTCAAGGGGGACGGGGACACCAGACTCATCCTCCAGAACCCTGGGGGTCTGAAGAGTGGGCCCCCCAGGACCTGAAGACACACTGGGGTTTGTACTCATCACCTGCTCTGCTGCTGCTTAACATATACAGTAGTACTCTGGCTAACAAATGCTTCTGGTAACAAAAAAATCCAGGTAACAAAGAAAAAAATCGGCCAAAATTTTGTTTCGGCTAACGGGAAATATTCGGGTAATGCAAGAGATAGACCCAGAAGTGAACTATTGCCCGGATGTAAACAGTCAACACCATGATGTGAAAGCTCCTGCAGGATGTAATAGGCCGAATGCTAAGCGCGATTAATTCAATGTCTGTGCTACAGACATGCTACTTAACACTGCTGTGGCCTGGGTGTCAGGCTAACAACACTCCAGTGTTGTTAGCCT
>JAQQAE010006886.1:0-16296 GCA_029823295.1 Pseudamia nigra
TTCTGTTGAACTACAATTCAAAAGCAATGTCTGATTTTCATTGGTTAATTTTCATAACATTTTTATTTATTATTACTGTTGTCAGATTCAAGTTATTTCTGTGACCATTGTGGGTTTTTCTGTCATTAACAGAGGGTACCAACAGTTTTGTCCACATCTTTATCAGTCATTTAAGCATGTGTTGAATGAGTGGAGCTTCACCCAGTCTGAGCTTCAGTCTTTATTTCATGCTTGTGGTTGCGCAGGTGAATTAGTTCCGTCTCTTTTTGAATCACAGCATTATCTGCATACCAGAGGTACTACAGTTTACAGTCGGACTACTGGAAGGTAAGACCCACAAATACTCATTCAGGTAGCAATACTCAAGCTCTCTCAGGTTCACAAACACAGTGTTACTCTTTCACATTGTCGTACTGTTTCCTACTCAGGAAGCGTTTATGGTCAAATTTGGTTTAGATTACGGCATATGGTGGGGGCAAGTTTCAGGTCTGAGTCATTTTGAGATTTGTCATCATATGTTGACATTTTGTGGTAAGAGTAAATGCTAGCTTGGTTTTTTGCTTCTGAATAGGCCAAGTAGCTTTAACGCAGATGCACATATTTTCAGTTTTTTTTTTTTTTACTATTTGTTTTATTGGCTTGTACCTGTTTTCTATCACACAGAATGCTGCCTTTCTGTATGGCCTAGGAATGGTCTACTTCCACTACAATGCCTTTCAGTGGTGAGTACCAAACCAATCTGATTTTTTATATTTAAAAAAAAAAAAGGCTCAAGATCATGCTGCTGGAAAAATAACCAATTAAAACTAATATAAGCCCAATAATATACAACTAATGCCATATATTAGTGTGCAGGTTTGAAGTAACGTGGCTGAAATGTTTAAAGCTTAAGACTGCAGGAAAATACATTTATTTGTTGATGCCAGACAGTTGACAGTTGCTAAAATGAATTGCTGTTTGCTGGTAATGGTAAAGCACTTCTGCTGGGCGAACCTACTCTAAATTGAGCAAATGAGCATAATGGAACGTGAACCATTAGCGAGAGAGATAGCCTATCCATTTGTGAACGCTTTGCCAGGATTACATACCTCTGCCATATATTTTTGTGTATTTTTACTCTCTGAAAAACAGCTTCTGAGGCAGGCGGTCCCGTTTTGTTTCCATGGAAACGCTGCATCCAGATAACATTCAGCTGTGGTCCCTAGTGAGAATCAGGCAGCTTAAAACCTCTGGACAGACAGAGCTCGCTGCACGCTCCAGTAAAAATCCAATAAGTGCACATATATGTCCTTGATTAAAACTGCTGATAAGCCATCATGACAAATACCTGCCTCACAAGCCCGGTCTGTCGGGCACTACATTCTCCCAGTGAAGTCTAAGTTACTAAGCTGGCATTGACTATCTTTCTGTTGTAGCCATTTATTGATTAGGCTACTCTTTGATTGTGAAGCAAATGCAGCAGATTAAGTGCATGCATTCTCTAACTTACTGTGGAAGAACGTCTTTAGTATTCACCGTGCGATTTTCTCTCGTAGCGTGACTTGACTCAGCACTCATTGCAAAGACCAGCACAAAATGCTGCACCTGGTGTTGGATTCATTGAGTCCAGAACAAAAAACAGTTGATGTGTGCCTTTTAGTGTTTTTGTTAAGTTATATTTAACCCAGGTTTTCTTGATTCCTTGCACAGGGCAATCAAAGCATTCCAGGAGGTGCTGTACATTGACCCAGGCTTCTCTCGAGCCAAGGAGATCCACTTACGCCTGGGACTCATGTTCAAGGTCAACACAGACTATGAGTCAAGCTTAAAGGTAGGTCCACTCCCAAACCTTGGATCAAACTGGTCCTATTGGGGATTTAGTTCAATCAGCATTACCATATTGAATTTGCCTATTACATTTGTTATATAGATGCCCGATTGCCATTATTTCACAATAAAAGCCTACCACTTGCTTTATATAAAATGTCTTAAGCCGGCCACACATAGAGAAACGCAACTCATCTCTATGAGTTGAGTTGAGATGAGTCATGATTGAAGGAACCTCGCACACAGCTGCAGATTGACAGCACGGCGTACGCCTGGGAACTGGCGCCATCTATTGACAGTAAACGGTGATTGCGTTGGTACCGCTTGTGACACACGTCCACCAATGATAAAAGCCGCCAAGTTGGAGTCGTGACCACTGCACATCGCTGAGACTGAGTCCTGGCACAGTTTCTGTCAGGATGTCGTCAAGACTGAAAAATCTGGGTCAGGAACCGCCGCACATCAAACCAATTTCCAGTTGAGTTGAGTCGCATTTCTCTGTGTACGGCCGACCATATGAAGCACATAAAGGTTGGGTCACTAAAAAACTACAACCTGTCCCAGGATGACTTTACTGTAGTTCACATGTGGACAAGGTTTCCATCGGTTCTTAAAATCCAATAATCTGAATTTTAAAATGTCTTAAAGGAGGAATATTGCAGAAAAACAGGTCTGGGGGGCTCATAAAATGATGTTGCAGTATCAACATTCTCACTCAAAATAGAAAAAAAACAGCCATTTTTCAGACAACTGGACCTGATGCAAGGCATTTGGATTTCTGGATGTTGGTTGTGTCACACATTTACAATCACTATCTACAATTTGTCAGTCCTCGTGGACAGCTAGAACTAGAACCATCCTGATACGCCGGTTAATGTACAAGGATGTCTTCATGATGGAATCCATGGCACAGACAGAAAGTGGGTGTGGTCAACAGTAGCTAATTCGCATTTAAACCAAAAGTCCAGTAAAGGATCTATGTGGTATTTTGACCTCAAATTTAAAACACAAATTCTGTGGATGTGTAAAATTTAATTAATTTATTTTTAAAAACAGTTTGGATTAAGATTATGAAATTAACATTACTTATACATTGCATTAACTTTGGTCATTTCAAAATGTATATACAGTATCATGCTGTAAGAAAAACTACAAAACAAAACCAACAAAGAAATTATAAGGTGTAATGCAAGCTGTGCAGCCCAGTCAGCATTTAGTTCAATATGCCATCTGAGCTGACATGGTGACTCCTCCAAAAAAAACTATTTCTAGAAGAAATATGGTAAAATATTAACTTTGACCCTATAATGCAAGAGAGAACTTGTTGAACCTGCTGAAGCTCTGAGAGTGAAAACGACAGGGTGCCAATGTCACATTGAGTGACACAGTATCTGCTAGCACTTAGGAAGGGGCTTTACAGTGCATATTCTCGTCGTCTTTAGTCATGACATGTATGATAAAGACTGGATGCTGGAATTGCATTGGTTTATCTATTTTTTGTTTCTTTGGTTTTTTTTTAACTGATTGACCATTTTTCCCCCCACAGCATTTTCAGCTGGCTTTGATTGACTCCAACCCCTGCACTTTGTCCAAAGCTGAAAGTAAGACCCCTCTTGGATTTGGGATCTATTTATTATCCATAGATGCATTTTTAGATGTCAAAGATGTTTTGGTATCTATCATTGTGTTGTGAAACTTTGAGTACATTAAAAATGTGTCTTATAAAGATCCCATACAATTTACATTTGTATGGATTATATGCGTCTATCGCAGACTTCATTAAGAGTGTTAGCAAAGTGAAATGTGTTTATTTGATTTTTTGTTTTTGTTTTCCTAAGGGCCTATTTGTAGCTATGCCATAAATGTTCTCATTTGTCTGGGAGGTTATGTATCTGCTCACTTTTAATCAGAATGTCGGCAGATATGACTGATCATTCCCAAGGTGACCTGGGATCAGATTATGACATAAAGCTATTGGAATATTGTCAGTTGCTTATGGGGGCTGGGTTACATTTAGTTCGAATATGATTAGTTGTAAGTTGTGACAATTTAAAATTTAGACTGGACTGGCTCATGGACCTGGGACTAATGCTGTTTAGCTCGAATGATTTATATATGAATTGTGATGTCAGATATGACACAAATTCAGAACTGCTTCTCCTACCTGTTGTCTATCTTGTGTGGATTTCTCCAGAATCGTAGCACAGCAGCAGTTCATATATTTGGTGTTCATTTTATATCACAGCCATTATAAACCTCAAAATTAAAATTGATATTCATGGTATGGAACCTTTTTAAAATAATTTTTTGCATGTGTCGCTTGTTGTGTTAAAACCATCCAAAACAAAGCCATTTTTGGAGAGGACGCCTCAGGGGAGATCCTTTGACTTTATTACGCAGCATATTTTCAAAAATCACCTCTAGGGAAATGCAGACACTGCTGTCCCGAATGTTGTGTTTGATTATGATCAGCTGCCGGGGTTCAGTGAGGGTAAAGCATTAGAATCATTTGATATGCAGCTGCCATCTCATCTCCCCTACTCCTCTACCTGTTACCTTGGAGACAGCGATATTCAGTTTTGCCCAGCCTCTTGCTGTTTGCCTTTCCCTCTCTGTGTCCCCCTCATTTATGTTCTCACTCACACACATCGCAAGGGCAGCCCCTGCCTTTCTTCCCCTCTCACTCTCTCTCTCTCCCTCCTCACTCTCTCTATCTCTCTCTTCGTCTCCCTCTCTCCATCTGCTGAGAGTCACTCAGGCAGCTTAGATCAGACACTGCAGCGCTCCAGACAAAGGAAGGTGCCGCTTGGAGCACAGCTACCTATCTGGTGTATTAACACTTAATGTAGACAGACAGCCTTGGCTTGTTGCATCTGTTTATTGACAGCACCTCACTACTTTTGAAAGCCTTGAAAAGACTATGAGAAGGACTGAATCTGAAAAGGTGTGGGAAGCTTTTTTAAGCTTCTAAACATATGTTTTTTCTTGTTTTTTTTACAGTTCAGTTCCACATTGCTCATTTATATGAGATTCAGGTAAGTCTTTACTCATTTATTCAGTCTGTGCTTAGTTTAGTTTCCTTCTGAGAAACAGTTTTTGTTTGTCTTTCAGGTGTAAATCTTACAATAAGTGCTGCATGTTTATTGAATCTTGCATGCTCAGGTTATATCTGGGAATCCAGTCATATTCTAAAATCACGGGGAATCTAATTGCTGGGATAGCCCTGTTTTTTGGGGGCTATTTTGAATTAGGTTCTAACAAATTGAGGAGGGTGCGTGAGTGGGTGGCATGCGGGAGGGGATAAGAGATTACTCTCAGTCGATCGGTGGGGTTGCCACGGAAACAAGAAAGTCTGTCTCCCCCTCTTTTGTATGCTGGTGGTCTCTCTCCTTATGTCTGTTTCAGTGAAGAGGTACAGTAGCTCTTGCCAGCTGTAAAAGTAGCAAAGCTTCACCATTAGTGTGTTTTTTTTTTTTTTTTTTTTTTTTTTTTTTTTTTTTTTGTGCTGTGCCAGAACACAACCCCGCAATGCACATCTCAGCCTTAGGTCGCCACTCATCAGCAAGTATGAATAAATATAGGCCATGATTTTTGTTTTTGTTCTCTGTCTTACAGACACAGAGATGGACTGCAGCTAATGCAGTGCAATTGATACTGAAGCTCAGAGGAATAAAAAAAAATGTCATTGACAAAGTGTTTCTTGCCTCTCCTTGTGTACAGAAGAGATACCGGGCTGCCAAGGAGGCCTATGAGAGCCTTCTGCAGACAGAGGATCTACCTTCACAGGTGAAGGCCACTACCCTGCAGCAGCTAGGTAAGAGTGCACAGACTTCTATTAGTTAAGTGATATGTTGTATTATTGTGTCTTTGTAATGCATTGTGTTTAGACTGTGTAGCCATTAAATCCACAGTCCACTGGCGGTTGAAATATGCACAAAATTCATATATAACATATTTCAAAGCAAATGCACATTTGTTTCATGAAGAAACATTGAGTTTCCATGTCTTTCAGGCTGGATGCATCACACAGTGGAACAGCTCGGAGACAGAAACACCAGGGACAGTTATGCCATCCAGTGTCTGCAGAAATCTCTGGAGGCTGAACCCAACTCTGGCCAGTCCTGGTACTTCCTTGGCAGGTACGTTCATCTATGCATTCTCTTGGTGTGGTAAAAGCCATTTGTGAAAATAAAAGTTATCAGGGAATATAATGTAGCCACAAAGGACTTGATGAACTAATTTTTCCCAGTGCTGTCAGACACCAGCCCAGGAACAAGACAAATCTGCCAAGCAGCAGAGGTTAATTTCCTCTTGCAGTTCAGTCTTGCATTGAACTCATTCCCACTGGTTTGTACTGTTCTTTGATTGGGCCAAACCTTTCACAAACATGTCTGATATGGTACAAGTTGGATGTAGCTTACTGTAATGACCAGCAGCCACCAGGGACTACTGCTTGCCTAGTTTTAGTTTTTGTCCATGACCATTGCTCTGATTTAGGGCTGCGGGTACCAGTTATTTTAGACATTGAGTATTACAATGATTATTTTGTTTATTGAATAATTGAATAAGAAATATTTTTGCCTGATTAAATCACAGAAAAGGCACACAAAGTATTTCTTAAAAGAACAACAAATTGCTTTTCTTCAAAGAAAAACAATTTCAAAGTTTCATATTAGTAATTGTCCCAGTGTTTAAGCTACATTCATTTTGCAGCAACAAAATTTTGGTTTTTGCTTGACTACTTCATGAAATACTGTATTATGAGATTGTATTGCACAGTGCTTTTAATTTGAAATGGGGTTGTGTCATCCGGTAATGGAAAAAGAGGAAATCCAAGCAAACGTGGATGATATACAGGTCTTTTAACTACACCCAAAGTGATATTTGGGTTATGTAAATAGCACTCTGGTCGATGCTCATCCTCATCACTTGCATCTTTTCTGTAGATTTTGCTAAGTTTTAGCTCATATTTAGCTCATAGCTTTTTGATTTTTGTGAAATTTGAAGTGCGTTCTTGAAGTGTGTACAATCTGTGTCATTTTTTGATTGTTGTAAACTTCTATGAAAAATGTTTTCAGCCAGTTTTAGGGTGCCTTCACACCTACGGCATTTGGTCCGCTTCACCTTTTCCAGGTGGTCTCGGTACGGTTCGGTATGCCTCCATCCGAACTCCGGTGTGGTTCGCTGATGGTGAGAACGCTGACCGGACCCGGTTTGGTCCAGCTGTCTGTAATGTAGCACTTTTTGGTCTACGGAGGCTTCCGTAGCAAGCTGTAATGTACATTTCAGGCTAGTAAACTTCTCTACGTCAGAGTCTTTTGATACGTCTTCTCCATGCAAAAAAGAAGCACACAGTATTTTCGACCCAAATACGATTTCCATGCTGGAACAAAAGCAGTATTTGTGCTTTTTGCACAAACAAATGATGATAATAATAAATCGCCACAAAAACAAGTAAAAAAGTACCATTCATTATTCCGAAATAAAATAAAACTAAATCTGATATTTTCGTGTGCTGGATTTTGTCGTCTACAAATGCTGTGCCAATCACCTCTCACTTACATCACCCAAAACATAGTATTTTGTAAACAGCGCCGGCATTAATATGGTGATAATGTCTTTAAACTGTATGACAGCACAAACCACAACATCAAAGGTAGAGCCTTAGATGCATCAAGAGAACTAGATATAAGATAACATAATACTTTATTGTCAGATCAAGTGTGAATTTTTTTACACCTCACAGAAGCTCTTTTGCAGCACTGCAGAAATGACAAAAAAAGAATACCAAAATTTGACAGTTTCCCTCAGTTTCCCCTAGTGGCTATTCCCAGAATTGAAACAAGAGTCCTCCTTTTGTCTGAACATCCAGAATATTTCTAGAATTACCCTAGTGCACAGTCTGTGTGTCTGTGGTGATATGCAGTAAGCCATAGACTGAGGCATCAGGTGAAACACTAGGTCCCAACAGGTTACAAGCAGAACAAATAACATGTACCGGGGCCTAGGAATCTCGGCATTGTTCAATCTTAAAATGGCCTTTAAACGCATCACCTTCAAGTCTTAAAAGTGCAGGAACCCTGTGCAAAATATGATAACAAGCACATTAAATTATTAAAGCACATTAGAGTGTTTGCTCTGGAGTTACCGTAGTGCCTAAATCAAGAGATTATTCTTGTAATGCTTTAACTGAGACAGTTATTTGTCTCCAAATATTATATATAATAGACGTATAACAGACTTGTTTTCTTTCTTTTTACTTGATATATTTTCAGTTTTTTCCATTCTTTACTGAACCTTGAATTCGGTGTCTCCTGCAGGTGCTACTCTAGTATTGGGAAGGTCCAAGACGCTTTCATCTCTTATCGGCAGTCCATAGACAAATCAGAGGCCAGTGCGGATACCTGGTGCTCTATAGGGTAAGGCTCTTTGCCTTTATATTATTGTTAACTGTGCTCCAAACTTTGTTTTTGAAGTTATACATTTTCCTCCTCTGTAATGTTGATCCTTCTTTGATGATTTATTCTTTATATCTCAAATTTCCATTCATTAAAAACACACTTTCTTCCTCTCCACTTTATATCACCCTGTACACCTTCATCTGTCTCTATGTGCCCCCCCCCCACTCTCTGTCTCCACTGTTTCTCCCCTCTGTCACTCGTCCACGTATCTCCTTATCCCCTTTCAACCTGCAGGGTTCTGTACCAGCAGCAGAACCAGCCCATGGATGCTCTGCAGGCCTACATCTGTGCCGTACAGCTGGACCACAGCCACGCCGCCGCCTGGATGGATTTGGGCACACTGTACGAGTCGTGCAACCAGCCGCACGATGCTATCAAGTGCTACATCAACGCCACACGCAGTAAAGGCTGTACCAACACCACTGCGCTAACCCACCGCATCAAATGCCTGCAGGTGGGTGAAGTAAGGAATCAGAACTCGAACTACAACCTGAAATCCCAGCGCTGTCCTTTTGCATGTAGGCTCTATCCCTTTACTCAAAGTACGGATGTCCTTTTACTTTTTATGATTAAATCTGGGAAATTAAATTGTCCTGAATGTGAGTGTGCCCAAAGTAAATGCGTACCTTAACTCCTAAACTCCCTTTTTATGTCTGACACTATTATCAGCATATCCGTGTTTAACTCAAAGTTTCTCTACTCATTCAACTCTCTCGTGCACATTGTCATCATGTCAGAGTGCAGATTCATAGGTGATACAGATCTATTCTAAATCCCTGGAGTAGCTTTGGCCATCAATGATTTTAACAACTCACCCAATTGTGAGATGAACTAAGTTTCTGCTCTGAATGTAAGCAAGTCTTACCATCACCTGTTTAGAGTGACAGTGGAGAGACTCGGAGGACGCACAGGGAGAGTGACTGCTTAAGAGACTGCATCCAAAATGTGCTACTGTTTTGTGACTGTGGAACTATTTGCCAGTCTAGGTCGGCCCATTGAACGCCGGCCTCCTCATTTTCTTCCCCTCACCTCATTAGTTCAGACTCCAACGAATCAGGATCCTCAAGGTTTGCTCTGCAGGACATTTATTGTCACCATTGCACTCTCCTGCTCTTTGCTGTTCTTTGTTGGTTATTTAGTAATCCAAATGAAAAATCTTTTATGACATAATACAAGAGAAACATTGACAGCCTTACCAAAGCTTGCTAAAATTGCCCCTAGCTCGCACAGGGTTATCAACTTACCATCTATATTTCCTAAGTCGGTGCCATTTTCCTATACATGTGCATGAAGGAATGTTACATTTTCACCAATTATGTTATCATATTTCCATGGCATTAAGACAAGCTCACTGGCTTGTTTTAATGGACTTGTGACTGTGTTTGAGATTATTGTGGCTGATTGCCATTCCTCGTGTGGATGATGCATAAAGCTAGGCCAAAAAGGCACAACCTTGCATTCTACTGTCAATTTAGCGTCTTGTGTTATAACCTCTCTATTTGCCATTGCTGATCATTTCCTTGTTTTGAGGTCATCGTTTTTTGTTTTTTTTTTTTTTTTTTAAAAAGCCGGTGTTTTTATTTTTTTTATTTTTCACGTCGTTTTACATTCCCCTAGGCTCAGTTGAGTAACCCCCAGCTCAGTAGCCTACAGGGTAAAAGTAAAATGCTCCCTCTTATTGAGGAGGCATGGAGTCTACCAATCCCAGCTGAGCTAACCTCCAGGCAGGGAGGCCTGAGCAGTGCACCACAGCAGGTGAGAGACCAGTTAGAGCAACTTACACCTCCCCTCCCTCCCCTCCCTTTGACTGACGCAGGCACTCAAACACATAATAGACACGAACAGATATACGGTTCAACATGAACTGGAGCATGCACTGTTGTACATTCTAATGGGTAACACTTCAGCCTAACTCCGCCCCGTGAACCATGTGTGTGCACAGATGTCTAAAGAAGCTACATGAGCTAAAAATACTCAAAAAGAAGTCACTTGTCTTGACTTCACTGCTTCATAAAATCAGTTATAGAGAGATTTGAGACCTTGTAAATGTGCTATACATTGACATCATGGCTGCTTTATTGCATCTGTTAAAGCTGAGGAGGGGTCCAGCCAAGTGTTACCCAGTCCTGCACTCCCTTTTCTTGTCCACCGCACAGTAGTCACTCGGCTTCACCCATCACGCTCAATTTAAAGCTATATCATTTATCCGCTGTTATTTTCGTGATTAATCCAATATGGTATTCAGATTAGCCCCATATAGTTCATCAGTAAATCCATTCTGAGGTGAAAAACTTGTTGAACCTGCACCTCACTGTTTAATCTAATCTGCTTTAGCTTAGAGTGCGAATGATTGCCTTTCTGAAGAGATGAAGGCGTTTCAAGTCAAGTATATAATTCTTTCATACACTCATTTCTGCACGGCTTTTTGGCCTCTGACACTGCCCCAGTGTGATTGGTGAGGTCGTGCTGCCATAGAGTCAAACGTAGGCTTCCCATTGGTTCTGTCCATCTTCCTCCCCTTTCTGTAGTTGACCTTAGATGTCCTGCAGCTGCTCACAAAGTCCCAGCAACGCCCCCTAGTGTCTCATTCTCACTGACTCATTCATGCCCATCACAGATGCCAGTAGTTTTACTGCGTCCATGTTTGTGTGTGACCGTTGTCGTGTTACTTAGCATTGAAATATGCCAATTTTTTTTTCTTTTTTTTTTTTTTTTGCAGCAGTGACTCAGTAAGAGTCTGTGTCCTGTGACCTATTCCAAATGAATGTGTTTGAAATGAACATTAGTGAATAGTGAGGTTTGGGGCGTCACTGGATCAGCCGTGACTCCCATTTCTTGGTTCATATTTTTAAAGCTTGTACAAATAAGGGCTGGGCAGTATGTCTGAAAATCATATGTGAACATGTGTGAAGAAATCTAAAACTTAAAGTATCCATATTTGTTTATAACCACAAAAATACAGCTTCATCAAAATAAAACAAAAAAAGAAATAAGTCACATGTTGTGCCATGTTCTAGAATCTAATTTGGCCATACTGTGTTTATTTACGATGCATGAAAATGGAAACTTTTATACTGCCCTAAAAAGGATCACTAAAGAACCAAGAAAAAGAACAATAATGAACAAAATAACAAGCAACACGAAGAAACAAATGACACAAAATTCAGACACAACAAAATTAGAAGCAAAAGGAACGGGATGATCACAACAATGATGTGAAATGAACAAAACGTGGAGCAAAATGAACAAAATAGTAAGCGAAATTTGGCAAAAATAACTACGGAAGTACAAGGAAACAGAAGTGTAAAAATAGGAAAATGAACAAAATACGACAAAACCACAATGAAAATGAAAAAATGACAAGAAATTAATCAATATAGTGCATAAAACATATGTAGATAACTTGTGTATGCATATGTATTGTCACCCATCTTCCAGTGAATAAATTGGCAGCCATTTCCTCCTCACTTACTGCCTGTCCGTTTAGTATCTGGCAAGATGAATCTAAATTTCAGGCATTTGTATCCCTCAGGCAACGCCAAGGCTGAGTGTTTGACCTTTTACATAAAGGTTAAGCCATGCTACTAAACACATGAACAGCTGCATTATATTGTCAGACAATGCAGTGTGGAGTCTGTTGAGAGAAATAGATGAATTGCTGAAACGACACTGCCAAATACTCTTAAGTTTAGCTGTATGTTTTGTCTGGTGAAGCCATCAGATTCACAGTATTTCTTTTTTTCTCCGTTCTTTGCTCTGCCCTGTCCTTTGCCCTCTTTTCCCATTTCACTTTCCGCCTTACTACCCTTTAATTTTACTCTTTTCCATCTCAACCCTTTTGTGTTTCGGCTTGGTTCACTTTCCTTCTGTCCGTGACCTTTTATTATTCTTTCTACATTTTTTGCTTGTTTTTTTTCTTACTTTGGTGTCCTTCCTTTTGCCTGCACTCCTGTCGCCGCTCCGCTCTAGGCTTGTAAGCCCAATCACAGTGCAGAAGGCGGGGGCTCGGGACAGTCTCTGCCTGCTCACGTGGGCCCGCTTGGCCAAGCTGAAGACCAGTCCTGTCCAGCCAAGAGGAGGAGAGCCTCCAGCCCTGGCAAGGTAACCCTTCTTTTTCTGAAATCAACATCTCTACATGTATGACATCCATTCTATTCCAGTATCTGCTGAATTCCTCATTCTGCTTAATGAGGCACTGATTAGGTCATCACCTGAACCAAATCTTATTTAACGAGGAAAAGGAAGCAAATCAGGGTTATTCCACCATGTATAGATTTCTGATCTCTTAAGTTAAAACTATGAGTATTGTTTTTTTAATTAATATGAACTTGTTCCCATTGCATTATTTGAGGTTTGAAAACACTTAGCATTTTTTATGTTCTACAAAAAAAAAAACTCAATAACAAATATTTTTATGTGGAATTTGGAAGAAATGTTAGTAGTGGTTTAAAGAATACAGTAAATCAAAAATGTTCATTTTACTAAGCATACCTATAAATAGTAAAATCGGAGAATATCATAATTTTGCTCTTGTCTCTTAATTTTTTCCATACCTGTATGGGTCTGTGAAGGATTTCTTAATGTGTGTTGACAAAATAAATCTTTGCAACTTTGCCACACATAAAATGTTGTCCCTGCCCACTTTTTATCAGAAAATGCTCTGACATTGAACATCAGGTCTTTCCTAGGGTGACCTGGGGTCTTATTCTGACAGGTGGACACTGCAAACACAGCAGCTTTTTCATGGACAGTGTCTACAAGTGGTAGTGATGTTTTAAAATTTGAAATTCAATTTTTATTGGCTCATGAGGGCGGGAGTACGGTAATGCATTTTATCTGGACTGTGACTTGGATTTGTGGGATTTGTGACTTCACATCATAACCATGCAGCTCATTCTTCCAGTTTCCATCTTATTGTGTGGATTTTGCAGGACTAGAACCACGGAGAAACCTCATTTTCACAGCTTTTATTTGACATCACAACATGAATATAAACTCCAAAACCCAATAAAGATGGATTTTCACAGTATGGGACCTTTAAAGACACTGAGTGATGCTTAATAAATCTTTAATTCACCTTTTTTTTTTTTCTTCTGCAGGGTGAATCGTGGGCCAGTAATCCAGCACAGCCAGTTCCCAACTGGTACCTGTCCCCACAGAAATTACAGGTTGGCAATATGTTTTACCTCTTAATTTATTTATAATGCTAGTGGGACATGACAGAGTGCAGTCAGTTTTAACTCTTGTGGTTGTTTGCTGCTTTTTGTTCTCAGCTGCTGGAACAGTTGCGAGGTAACCGGGCCAGCCTGAAGCCCCCACAGCTTCAGATGTTGGAGCAGCTGGAGGCTCAGCTCGCCATGATGCACCAGGTACAAAGACTTGTGCGTGTGTGCTTGGAATGTTTTTATCTGTGATTTATTGATGAAAACTAATAATTTATAGTCGGTATTGACCATGAATATTTTACATTCGTGTACAAAGCCTTTACATGAACAGCTGAATCAGTGTGTCAAGTTTTGACCATGGAGATGCTGTGACATGTGTACAGGACTCCATCTGCTGCCATCTGTCACTTTGCTGTTGCATGTGTAGACAGATGTGGCTTGATATGTTTTCATGTGAGTGAAAAGTGTTTGTTTTACTGAAATCATTTTTGGGAAATCAGATTCTGCTGGCAGGTTGAACAAACAGGATGAGTGATTAATGGCATTAATTTCAACTGTTGTTATTTGAGTTGTTGAGATGACAAGGTCCTTTCATGTCTACATTTCATATTCAAGTTCAAAATATCCTGACAGCATCATTTAACATGCAGTCAGTGGTCAAATGCAGTTCTGTTAGATTTTTAGTTAAATCAAACGGTTCAAAAAAGTAAAAATAAATGAGAAGTTTAATAATACACAAGTGTCGCTCTTATGGTACTATATATGGATGTATGTGTAAAAGCATATGAATTTAAAACCATAAAAATGCTGGTGTGTTTTGCAGAAAATTGGTGATGGATGTAACAAACAATATTAAAATACAGTGAAACAGAATACCAAAATGATAATTAAATACCAGCATTTGATTCTTTATTATTGCATAATGTCACATAAAGGCATGTTGTAACCAGTTGACTATTAAGGGGAAATGTCATTATCACAAATATGAAAGTGGTTTATTTTTCAACAGTTTTTTTGAAAGGATGATGGAAGTTAATGTTAGTTTTATTGACTGTTATGTTTTTTTTATTTACAGATGAAACAGAATGCCTCTGGTCACGTGCGCCCCTCTCTCCCCAATGGGCCCACCGCCAACTCCCTCCCATCTCCCAACCCCAGCCTACACCCCACCCGACCCCTGCTGGGACCCCATCGGCCCCTGTGCCCGCCTCAGCCACTGGCCAATGGGCCTGTAGGTCCTGGCCCACACGGACACTCGGACTCCCTCGCTGCAGGTGACAGTAACAGTAGTAATAATAATCAGCCAGGGCCCGCGCCCACAGGACCCAACGGAGACGTGCCTTACTTGCAACCTGCCGGCAGCGGCGACGCAGCACTGCTACCTCACACCTGCACAAGCACGCAAACACAGGACGCCACACCACGCCAGGCCCTGCACCAAAACTCCTCTCAGGTCAGACTTTACATTTTAATTTCCAAACAAGCTGCAATATTCTCTCATAAGCAGTCCCTGGCTTCCTTAAAATGCTCATTTAAAGCTCCTTTGAAATCAGTGTCATGTGTTTTAGCAGGTTTTGTGTTTGTCCACATAAATCACATCAGACCCCTGTCCTGTATTTACTTTGGGAGCATCACCAAAGTCTAATATGGATGTGAAAAAGTTCATGTGCAGTGTTCTGTCCCTTTCCACCAGCAGCTGTAAAACTGACTGTGACTCTGGTTGACATAGTTTTTGGTTTTTTTTTTTTTTTTTTTTGCATGGTTTTCTCTACAGGGGCTACAGAAGGGGTCTGTTCAACATGCAACAGGCTCTGGTGGTGAGGGGACACTCTCTCATTCTCAGACCCCCAACTCCACCGCCCCTCCCCACCCCAACAATCAGGATGGACATTCCACTAACACCCCATCGCCACTACAGCCGGCTCACAACCACCTCCCATCCCCTCCTTCCCTTCCCCACTCCGCTACCTCAGGTGGAGCAGCACCCAGTGCATCCGCTACCAAAGATAGCAACACCACAGCCGTCACGGCAGCTGCGTCCCTCGGTAATGGGGGCTCAGAGGGCCAGACGCCATCGCCACTGCCATCAGCCGATAGTAAGGTGGCACAGACAGATGGCTTAGCCAATCACGTCCACTCGGATGAAGGTGGCAAGGCGGCAGACGGCGGCGAGACGCCGAGCCTTAGCGCAGACAATCCCAGGCTATCTGCCCTGCTGGCAGGGGGGAAAGGCCCCGAGGAGGGCAATGAACAGTCAGAGGGGACAACATCCACCTCCTCCACTGTGCCAGAGGCACACAAGAAAATCAACAATATCCACCCGGCTGTTATGCCTTCTACCCCCCACGCCCAGGGCAGCTCGGCAGCCTCCTCGCCTATCTCAGCCATATCCACTGCTACCCCCTCACCAAAATCTTCAGAACACACCCAAACAGGTGCACAGAGTCCTGCCACCAACACACCTGCTGCACCTGCCGTCAATGGTAACAGCAAAGGAGGGATCTCTGAGGACTCTCAAAGCCCACTGAAGGCCGAGCCGCCTGTTGTCTCAAGTCTCAAAGCTACACCACCACACGGACACAGCTCCTCAAACTCATCTTCATCATCTTCAATATCCATCTACCCCAGCTCCACAGACGTGCTGAAGGCCTGCAGGTGAGAATCGACCATTTCTTTTTCACATTCCTTCATGTTCTCCAGGTTTCCCTTAATATTTTGTGCATCATAAAACATGTTTTGGTAGAGTTTTAAGTTTGTCGCACCACACCAAGCCTGCAGTTCTTACATGCAGCGTAACAGATGGTTACCACTTGTCTTGCTACTTTAATAAAATAACATCCTAATGTGCAGTAAAAATATTGTCC
>JAQQAE010006887.1:0-16296 GCA_029823295.1 Pseudamia nigra
CAAGTCTCAGTGGAAAAGTACAGCACTCAGAGCAAAGGCACAAGAGTGAAAAAGAATCATTTAGCATATACAGGCACATGAGGCTTAATATATGTTCATTGAGGAAAATGATAACACATGTATTCTTAACTCTAACACTCTCCTTCAGTGGTGACGGTGTTGTGAACAAGTGATATTTATTTTACTGTTAATGAATTCACATATAACATTTATGTATTTTAGTCTTGTATAAAATGAGGGTTTAACGTGTTTTGCTAATTTTGATTTAATGCTGGGAATGCCAATGTACATAATTTATGGTTTGACGAAATAAATAATAAATCAACAAAATGAAAAAAATGAACAAAACAATCAACAAAATACACAAAAACTAACAAAGACTGAACAAACTCATCAAGAAAAGGACCGAAAATGACCAAATAATCCACTAATTTACCTAAGCATGAATAAAAAAATCAAGATGAACAAATCTGAACAAAATAATCAACTAAATTAACAAAAATGAAGAAAATACTCCACAACATGAACAACTTAACAAAATAATCAACATTAACAAAAATAATCTTTTATTTTATCATTGTCGTTCATTGTATTGATTACTTTGTGCATATTTTGTTAATTTTTTTCTTAAGTATGTTTCATTGTGTTGTTCATCTTATTTTCTTTTTTTCATTGAGTGCTTTGAAGACCAGCCTACGAAGCATTAATTAAAATGAAGTAAATTAGTTCAGTGTTCATTTTTGTGCATCGTACCATCTTTTACACTTAAACCCCTTTCTGTTGGGAGACACTGATCTAACGGATGACTGACCTGGTTTGGTTCGGTCTTTCTCCACTATCAGACAGACGCGCTCAAACAAGGCCTGCAGGCCGGCGACTCTTTCGGCCAGACGCTTCCGGTTCTGCGTCGACGCCACATCTGACTGGCTGTGTCTCTCCACAGCCATGCGGTTGCTGACGATGAAGTAGCTGCTGTCCAGAGAGCAGACGTGGACGGTGGCCGAGTGTCGCTGACGGAGGCTGGTCATCAGCTCCACGCTGCTGCTCAGACAACGACTGTCCACCAGAATGCAGACAGGCCCGGATGGAGCTGAGGACTGACTGATGGACATCTGAGGGTCCGAAGAGGAAGCAGAGGCCTGGAAAAAATTAAAATTAGAAGCAGTGAGATGGCAAATCCCCTGCTCAGTTTTGAAATTGACTGTGACCTTGACCTTTTTCCTTGAAGGTCACAGCATATTTGGAACCAGCATAGTCAATAACCCAGGGATGTGTGACATTTTCAATCTTGCTGCATTGGTAGAAATGTATGTACCGGTAGGTCAAAATGCTGTAAGTTCAGACCCTAGAGCTTTTCAAGGTCAAAGTCGAGGTCGTTTGATGAACAAGCTGTCCTGGAGTCTAATCTACCACATACTAAAATTTTTTGCCTTTAGCTGTAGTAGTTTTGGTCAAAATAGGTTTTGTTTTTTATTAAGGCTGCGACCTAATTAATATGCAAATTAGGGAATGGTTGACATAGAGTAACCCTTCCCCCTACCCTGACTACATGTGCCAAGATTGGTTACTTTGGAGATACAGAGGCGAATGTTCAGGCAGACATATGCAGAAACAAACGGTGCGCTTCACTAGATTTACATTTCGAAGAACTTTATTAATCCCATAAAGAGCAACTAGTTACAGCCACCCAGTCCATCAAATTCTAAAACAAACAGAGACCAACACTTGTAATATACTGTATGCCAGCAACAATCAAACCAACAGCCTGCAGCATTCTGACATGCAAAAAGCAAGATGAAGTGCAGAATGGTGCAGGGTTGGGTGCAAATATACAGCAAAAGAAATAAATAAAAGAAATAATAAAACAAATTTAAAAGAATATAAAAGACAATAAAAGCAGTAAAAGAGCTACAGCGGCGTCATTTAAGACTATCATGCAAAAGTCTGATTGCAGATGGAATAAAAGACCTGATGGCATCAAACTATACAGATTAATACATGACAAATAAACTGGTCTACATGCCACAACAGAATATCAATCTTTAGGCAGTACCTATAAATTAGATTTTTTTTCATCATTAATATACAGTATGAACCCTGCAAGCGCAAATACTTTTTTACTGATGCAGGAAAAAATTCATTCTTTTGTGAAATAAGGAATAAAGATCCCACTACTCTGATGCATTTAATCAGATTTTGTCCATATTCTGGTGTGCTGGTGAGTTTCCCCAAATCACATTCTTGCGGATTATAATGATATAAAAAATTGACACCAAGATAAATAATTTCACAACTTTTTCCTTTCTAATATGACATATAACCTATGCAACAAAATTGAAAAACAAACTGAAACCTTTAAAGGGAAAAATAAAAAATAAAAAACTTAAAATATCCTGGTTGCACAAATATGCACACCCTTAAACTAATACAGTACTTTATTGCAGCACTCAGTCTTTTTGGGTACGAGTCTATCAGCGTGGCACACCTCGCTGAGGCAATATTTGCCCACTCTTCTTTGCAGCGGTGACTGTAGAGATCCACTGTATAGGTGCCTATCATGATGCTCATGGCAATGTATTCTTATCATGATATTGTATCGTGACCCCTATATCATGATACATATCACATCTCTCAACTGCCAATAAGACCTAGTTATTCTCATATGGAAATGTTGTATACTGTATGTGAGCAGGTTTGCCACTGGCAGTAAGAATATCCTACATATCACACTATTAAGACTCAACTCAAACAATGGTTAATGCAAACCAGATATGTGACGATTACTTTCAACCTCTTGTGTTAAGTATTTTTATTTTCATATGTATATGTTGTAAATTATTGGAGGTAAGTTAGCAATTCCTGCTACAATTGCTAAAAAAAGTTGTTTACTTCTGCTTACAACATTGAAATAAACTAAAATTATAGAGAATGCGTCTTTAGTCTTGTTTGTTAATTCATTTCCTACATAAGCATAGTATCACATGAAGTCACAGAAACTGACACATCTTTAACAGTTTTCTTTTTTTAGATGGTTGTACCTTTGTCCTAAGTTAATGCACACTTATTAAAAACAGGGTGATGTTTATCTACGTTAACAAGAATTATAACAATGTATTTTGTGACTTTTATGAATCTCACCCAAGAGATACTAAGTGATACAAAATATAAAAGTTACACTGAAAACTAAACTATTAAATGTGTTTTTAAATTTAATCACAACTGAAATGAAATTGAAAATACGAAAAAAAATAAAAAATCAAAATGACTGTACCATGACATTTGACAGTTGTTTGGCTTACCTGAGCTGGATTACGGAAGGATAGCAGTGACTCTGACTCCACAAAGTCGAGCTCATCTGAGAGAAGATGCTGATTTTCTAATCTCTGGCGACACCTGCAGGAACAAGCAAGCAATGCTTTAATCGCTGTGAAGACTTCCACGTGTCCAAACTTTGGTAGATATCATCACCTCTCATTCTGCTGTTCAGTCACTGAGCATCTTTGTGCTTCACTCAGCAGCGACGGCTTCAAGGCGATGGCAGAGGATGAGGAGTGGACTTGCTGCTCTGGTTTTGAAGTCAGAGGAACAGCAGCACTCGCTCCCGTTATAGGATTTAGATTTTTACTGACTTCCTCTGCCTCCTCTTCACTTGAATCCTCAATGCGTATAACTCGGGCCCGTTTGGCTTTCACTCCTCCTCTCTGTGCTAGTGGGGACTCGGCCTTCGTCTTAGCACCTGCTCGAGCTTTGTGCAGGAAAACCCGTCGCCTGGTGGCGTACTGCCTCCTGCCATCCACGTAAGAGTCCTCAGGCAGTTCAAGTTCTTCTCCATCGTCGTCCTGGTCATTGTTCTCTGGCTCCTCCTCCTCACTGCCCACCACAAAGCTGTCCTCGGCGTACGTCTCATCCATCTCAGGAACCTGCAACCAAATGACAAACAATACTATACCAATACACTTTATTTAGCCAACAAACATTTTCATATTTCACAGATATACAAGTCTAATATTGTTCATTTTTACCCAATTTGTTTATTAATTTGTTCATGTTGAAAACTTCAATTTTTGTACGTTTATTTGATTATTGTGTTCCTTTGTTCAGTTTATTGATTATTTTACAAATGTTTCCAATTTCTTTGCTCATTTTGCAGATTGAATAGTCTTTTGCTCATTTTTGTTCACTTCAATTATTGCTCATTCCCCTGATTATTTTAATGGAGTAATTTCCTCATTATTTTTGTTTATTTTTCATTCATTTTCTTGAGTAAACTTGACAATTTTGTTCATATTGTTGAATATTTTGCCTTTTTGCTATTCCATTTTCATACAATTTATTTACTATTTTGTGAACTTTTTGTTCATTTTCCTGACTATTTCACTTATGTTAATCTTAATCTTGTCAGATAGCTAATGTATTCCCTAATGTTGCCATTTTTGTTCTTTTTTGATAATATCATGTATTATATTACGTATTGTTATTCTTGCTCATTTTCTTGATTATTTTGTTCGTAGATTATTTGTATCAATGTTGTTTGATGCATTATTTGTTACTTCAGTGCCTGGAGCCACAAGGAGGAGTAGTTTGTGCAGAAGGAGCCCTGATGAGATACTAGGTGCATAAATAAACATACTTTTCAGAAGGTTGACTTTACTGTTTTATGAATCCTTTTTTTCTTGATTGATCCTTTGAAACATTCTAATATATTTCAAAATACTGCATTTTTTGATTCATTACAGCTTTGATCATTACAGCTTACGACTGTAAGCTGTAATGATCAAAACCAAAACAAAAAAAGACTTGAAATATTTCACTTTATGAATAATAAGTCTAAAATACATTAAGGATTCACCGTTTGAATTATGTTTTGAGGAAATAATGAATGTTTCCATCATATTCTGATTTTCTGAGATGCATGTGTACACCAATGATTTGTCACATGCAAAAAGGTTTGGATAGCAGTAAATGACACAGTTGAATCATAATTACATATAGTGTATGTCCCTTTATTAAGTTAAACAACCTCCAATTATACATGGATCTATCTAAAAAAAAATGTGAATTTCCCTCTGGGATCAATAAAGTATCTATCCATCTACAGTATCTATCTATCTGGATCATTTACTGATAATGGTTTGCTCATCATTTATCACCCCATTATGTGTAAAGACACTGATACAGTGAGTCATAATATATGAACTAATTACACATTAATCAGTGATTGGTTTAGTATTTAGAGGTACAGTACATAATAATAACTGAACATTATTATTAAATGTAATTGATCTGTAATGTTTTTGTTCGAGCAAACAGTGATATCAATTATGAACGGAGTACCTGGGAAAATATGTCCATGTTGTGACGGTTTCTGTAGGACATTTTAAACTTGCCACCGACTGCAGGGCTTCTCACGGACTTCAGGTAAACCCCGTGCATCTCTGAGTCTGAGGACACACAGCAAGTCAAGGCTCTAAATGAAAACACTAACACCTATGAAAAGAATCAGTAAAATCGTGTTTTTTTGTGTAACTGTGTACCATTCAGCCCCTGGGAGAAATGTGAGTTGTCCACCACGAAGCCTTCCAAAGACTGGTTCTGATCCTCTCCATCCTCTTCATCAGATGACACGTCCTCTGCGTGTTCGTCCGACAGCTCTGCTTCTTCATCCAGGAACTGATTCCTTCTTCGACTCACGGTGCGCTGACAGTCCGACAATGGAAAATGTCAAGACAGATACTGAAGGTGATCATGCAATGACTGTGACATTTTTAGAAGTGACATTTTAGTTTTACCAGGAAGATGGGGTGTCTGGGTGAAAGTACTCTGGTATGAAATGTGTTGACTTTTTTTTTTTTTTTTTAAATAAAAATGAAAGGACCCACCTGTTTGGATGCTTAAATGTCAAATCCAAGAAAATAGAGCTTAGATGACACAAAATACTGAATGCAATGATGCAAGTCTATACGTGAATTTAAACATTACTGCGGATTTGTGGAAGTGTGGTTGCACATAGGCCCGGGCATGGGTAAATATTTCAATGCAGTCAAACTTTTAAAAAATCTAAAAATATCCCTTCAATTAAAATCCATCTCTGTGACAGGCCTAGAATAAATTATATGATTTGTGTTCCAATGACTGTAAAGAATATGCTTCTGTACAAACCTTGGTTTTGCCCTGTTGGACTTGTTGCCTCTTGGCTGCTGCTGGTCTGTGCCTGAACACAGACTTGTGGAAATCATCATCAGAAACAGCTTCTGCCTCTATTTCATCAGACTAGAGAGGAAACAAAGACATATTACGCCATAATTTAATGCTATCCTTATAGTCTGTACAGTTCAGTGTGCTGCATTTTATCAGCTCATTCTGACTTGTAAAATTAAATACATTAAGTCATGTTAGCTGTATGTAGTTGATTATTATATACTGCTAATAAAGCAAATCTTACAGTATTAAGTGCAGTTACATGTTTCCTGTTCGTTATCACTGGAGAATCAACATCATTGTGGATCCTCATCTAGTGACAGACAACATACAATATGTTACATATAGAGACATATTACTTTTCAGGAAGACTTCATCAAAGCCAGTGAATAGGTTGTCATGACAATAGCAGGTACGAAGGAGAATGATGGACGGATGCCGACCGATCTGTGCGAATCAGATGACGCCTGCCTTGGCTGCTTCTAACGTACAGCATGCAACCATTATGGATTTGTCATGTTCACACAGAGGCAATGAAAGGAAAATGCCTCTTCTGTGTGTATTAATAAGACTCAGTTAAGGCTAATATTCACTCATGTTTTAAATCCAGATAATGACTCAAGAGTGAAATTATACCTGTATATTCAACAAACTGTATTTACTCACATTTGATTAGTTTTCTCCAAGTATATGGAGCAAATGTCAAAATGACAAAATAAATGACAAAATATTACACATTGTTGTAATAAAAAGGTAAACAGAAAAGAGTATGATTGTAAAAACATAAAGAAAATGTTATTAATGTCTCTTTTTTTATTGCCACTTGTAGTAAAGTGTATTGCCTAGGCCTGGACTCACCGTTTCAGGCGATGACAAAGGGTTGATTTTGTTTGGATGTTTTCTTTTATGAACCACAACTTCATCCTCGCTGTCACTATTCACTACAAAGCAGAAAAACAGGAACATGCTGGGATCTGACAGCATATAAAAACAGCTTAAAAAAGTAAAGGTTATGAACAAATACGTTACATATCAAAAACTATCTTTTGAAGCCTTGGTGAGTGTAAACAAACCTGGATGGAGAGGAGAGAAGTCAGGAACATGCACAGATTCCTGCCACAAGCTGTTTTCCTCACCTAATCGTGTCTCTGCATCAGTGCTGTGACCTGCTGCTTGTGTTTCTTTACACCCTGAGACTGAGGACAAACAGCGAGGCCTGATGGGACCAGAGATGAGCGTCCGCCTGACTCCAGGTGATGCGATTGGAGATGGGAGTCCTTTTGACATCAAAGGTGATGTGAAAAGAGAGGACACTGTTCTCTTCCTGTGATCTGACAGCCTTTGTGGCATGGAAAGCTTGGACTCAATAGACTGCACGAGCCTATTTAAGCTGTTACAGGGAGTGGAAGACTTCGAGGACTTGATGGGGTTTTTAGGAACCGGAGAGGTCGGGACATGCGGGGCAGGACCAGTTTCTGTTTCCTCCTCTGAGTCCTCCAGTGAATATCCAAGGTCAAAGTTGACAGGAAATAAGTCATGAGAGCTGTCTAATGACTCAGAATTTTCTTGCATCGTGGGAGATTTACTTGTAAATTCCTTGTCTGTCATTGAATGGACTGCAACATGATTAGCTGCTGGAGTGTTATGAGTATTTCTGTCCTGTGGCATCACTTTGGCATGTAGGTTATGACTTACATTTGAGGTAATGTCTCTTAATCCTTCAGCATTTTCAGCACAGAACATAGTGCTACGTGGGTTTGTTGAAGCATTTATGGCGTTTGAAATGTTTTTCCTGGAATTGGCAGCATCTTCTGCACTTGTCATGTTTGTGACAGAGTCTTCAGGAGTGGGGATGCCTGGGTTAGTTATTTGCAGGAAGGCTTCATCATCCCCAAACAGATCCATGCTCTCATCCATTACAGGCTCAAACTGACAGTTCCTGTCATAGTTGACATCGCAGTCAACCTCTTCTTTTTCCACACGCGTGCTGACATTGTTATTTTCTACTTCCTTGTGTGCGTTGAACATTTCAGCATCTGCCTCCTCGTTGCTGTTTAGTTCCTCGTCCCCGAAAACATCATCCCAGGTCGGACTGTTGACAGCCGGCAAGTCAGGAGAGCTTTGTGGCTGCTCATCAGGCTGGTCATTGCAAACTTTAATATTCTCATTATCCTGTAGAGGCATCTTTGAATCTGCATTGAAATAAGAACCGTCAGTGTCGCTCACCATCTCTTCATTATCATCCACATCTAGAGTAAAGTTGACCTGGAATGGCTGATGTGGTCCTTCCAGTCGCTGAGGACAGGAAGGAGGTGAAAAGGCAGCCATTGCTTCTTCTTCTAAACCAACAGACGGCAATGATGGAGGAGATCGGGACAGAAGCTCTGCCACGTTGGCAAGGATGAGCTTTAAACTCTCACCTCTGTAGTTTCCTGAGTGAATTTTGCTACAGGATGGAGGAGCAGATTCCCATGTGGGAAGATAGAACAAGGCCTGAAGTTCAACATTGGCATCCAGATCAGGACTGCTGTTGTCAAATTTGGTTATCAACTGTGAAATCTGATCTAGATTTACTGGTTCACCCACTAAATGCGTTGAGTTTAGAGCAGCTTTTTTCTCTGTAGAGTCATCATACACATTGTTTGAGGGAGAAGCAGCACCCAGTCCTGAGTGGTGGGTGATATCCTCATGTGGTTCCTCATAGTCAACGGTTTCTTGTCGCAATATGGAACATAAACCTGCGTCTGGTAGATTTTCCCTTTCTAATTCCTCATCAATAAACTGCAGATTAGACAAAGATGACAGAGAGCGTTTACTGTTGGTCGTTTTGGTGTTGGTTTTTGTTTGCTTCAGTTTCTTCTGTACATTCTTGATACAGCCAGCAATGTCAGCTTTGTGAAGGTAAGGCTGCAGCTCATCTTCATAACTGCATTCACCCTGTATGCACACCCACACACACACACAGAAGAAGCTGTGTAAGAACAGACCGCTCTGCAGGGGGGCCAAGGTCAGGGCATTATCAGCTTGTGCACCATCAACCATTTCACGTTGCATATAAATTCACAGATGAAACAGCTACTGTAATCGAATCAGAAAATGTAAAGCGGTGGCATATGCAGAACAAGTACAATGTTATTATAAATCTTCCCATTCATCTGTTTTTTTTTCTGCTTTTGCGGAATCTAGATATAACAACTGTACAACAATGTGCAAAAAAGTTTTAGGCCATTTTGGGTTTGTTGTCTAATCTTCATTTATAATGACCATGTACAAAAAAATCAATCAACGTAATGCTAAAATTTGTATGGGAGCAGTACTCACATAGTATAGACACAAAAATCAGAACTGAATGGCTTCAACAGGTAAAATTCCATTCCTGTGGCACAAAGTCACTCAAATAGTAAGAACCATTTGACATGTGCAGCTGAATGAAACATGGTTTAAGTGAACTAGATCTGCATTTCCCAGGAAGTGATGCTTAATACTTGACACTTCATTGTAGAGAAGCTGAGTTGTTTGTTTCTATTTTTCATGTGTATTCTGGTTCTATCATGCATGTATATGGTCATTATAGTCTACTATAACAGCAAACCCAACGCGACCTAAAATATTTGCACAGTACTAGTCTGAATGATCAGATATACACATTACCATGATCATCATTTCCCTTTTTTAAATCAGGATCTGACAAAATAAATGGATTGTTTTCATTGTTTTGAGCAATGTCTCACCCACAGCACTGATAAAATAGATTGTACCTTTGACAACCCTTTGTTAAGCTTTACAATCATTGTTGCAGTCACAAATGCCAGTCCTACAAAATTTCTATCTTTGGTCCAGGGCACTCTGCCTAAAAAGATGGGAACATGGCACAGTAAAATCTGAACTGGCATTTTGTACAGATATAATGTTAAAAGCACTACAGCAGTATTTCGCTCTCACCAATGAACCGGGAGTTAATAAATGTCAAAAAAGTGAATGGCATTTCCATTCTTCCGCAGTGTAATTTTCTATCTCATCTGCTCAATCCAAAAGTCTGTCTTCAGATGGAAATATGCTAGCTAATACCAAGAGATGTCACCTTTTATCAGTGATGTGACTACATAATGACTATATGCACTTTCTGGGACGTGAAGTTGACTGTGGCAACAGTGTCCCGTAGTATTGTTAAAATGGGCAGTATGCGTAGCTCTCACAAAGAAATGCTCATTCCAACCTGGATTTTGTGCAAACCCACTTATTAGTGGAGACACCTCAGCTCCATAGGAGGCACTTAAAATAGAGAACTGGTTTGGCAGGACCCCGCTGTCTTTTCACTTACGGGGCACAAAGCATGTGAGCAGGCACAGTGTGTGTCTCCTGCCTACTGTACCACAAATTCAGCACAGCATGGAAGCATGGATTGTGCAGCTGCCATTTCTGTTCAGTACAATCTGAATGCAATTATTCAAATAATGTCAGTCATTAAGATGAATGTAATGGGTGTTTGTGTCAGTTCATAAAATACAATAAAATTATGGGTTTGCGTCTGTAGAGAGACGTGAGCAAAATGAGGGAATTGTGTAATGTTTCAAAGCACACTGCTGGTTCGAAGAAAAAGTCATCACCTGGATTTAAATGGTCAAAAGCCTTTAATTGGATAATCACTACAGTGATTAATATTTTTCAGCCGCACCACAGTGATGCAGTGAATCTCATTTCTTATTCTTTTTCCATCAATGGATTTTTTTCTTCCCTAATGGATTGGGCATATTTCAATATTCATGGGGCTCAAAAAATTAAAAAGTGGTTCTGGGAATATGAGGCATAATTTCACATGCATTGGCCTCCATAGAGTCTAGACTTCAACCCTATTGAGAATCTTTGCTGGAAAACACTTTACACAATGCATCAACTTCTGTGCGAGTCAAAAATTACAGCAACAGGAATGAATACTGTGACATTTATTTACTATGACAAATGTGTGCAGTAATCAAAACTAAATGTCAGCCAACATAATATTAGTGTATAATTACTCCTCAGAGTCTTAGAGCCAGTGTTTAGCTTCTCCATTGATTTAATTTGGATACTAACTTGTCCACACCCAGACATACTAGCAATGCAATAATACAAGTAAAGCAATGTAATAATGAAAATAAACATGAATAGTAACACATCCTTACAGATAAGATGAGAAGACATAACGAAGGGGGACTCTGCAGAGGACACTAGCACCATTTGTAAATACAAGTGACTCATTCAAAGCTTTAGCTATAGCTTTATTTGTTACCTTACAGTAGATATTTTTCCTCAACCCCTGTAAGTGTAAGCATTCTGGATCACTATATCCAGAATACTGCCCATATCTGGAGCAAACTTTGTGGTTGGATACAGTCTTTTATGGTGTTCCTATGTTTGGTGAGCCTATGTTTTTGGCTACATTTTCTGGGTGTTATTTGTGGTGTTACAGGACAAATGTTGAATTCAGCCCCATCTCACAATGGTGAAGAATCCTTTAAAAATCTTCTGGATCCAGATGATGATGCAGATCACTACCACAATCTAATCGATAGGTCCTTGTGCCATTTCTGACCTATCCTAAAAAATTCTTAATTTTTTGAGTTATGTTGTGAACAAACAAACAGATAAATAAATAAACTAACACTGACAAAAATGTAACCTCCTTGGTAGAGGTAAGAAAGGTGTAACTGTAATGTAAGGACAAAGTAATTCAGCAATGTACAGTAAGAGCATCCCCTGGACTGGACTTTACTCCTCTAATGTCAATGCAATAAACTCACCGTCCCAGCTGGTTCTGAAGTTTCTCATTATTGATTTTGTGCAGTCGAACTGGCATCATTCATAGATTTGTAATATTATGTAAGTGCTCAAATGAAGAACTGTGTAATTTTGATTCCTGACCAGTAAGTGTCATCTGTGATTTATCATCAGTGCAGGTTTAGCACCTGTCAGTGACATGCCATCATGCACCTGATCAGTTTTGTTGTGGTGTAAAAACATTGCTTGGCATGCCAGACATGTAGCATGAAGCCGGTCTAGTAGATGCTGACGGAACAGCACAATGTTCTGTCGTCACTGTTCTTCACAGTTAATTAAACATAAACTGACAAATTTCCTGAAATGTATGCTTAAGGGAAACTGATGCAGAAACTCTAAACACTGCACTTTGGATGCAGGTCTGCCATAATCTGTCATTTTTGAGAATCTCAAGTTCATCCACACCTACGATGACATACGAAGAAGAACAAATGTGATTTGTTTTTCTTTATTTTTTGTTTCAGTTTTCATGGGGACAATACAGTTTTACATTGACCACCCATAAAGCACCACCCCCCCCGGGCTGTTTTTTTGTCATGGGCTGAAAGTTTGCAGGTTACAGTGTAAATATATTCACTTTCTTTTATCTTCTTCTTTCTTTTATCTTGTTCATTTTGTGGATATTTTGTTAAGTTTTTCAGATTATTTTTTACATGTTTGTTAATTTTTTAGAACATTTTGTTTTTTGATTTTGAACACAGTGACAAAAATATGTACATATTTAGCTCAAATATGCTTATTAGTTTAGAAAAATATGTCTTCTTGGTTTGAAAATAATAAAAGTGGGTTGTGATGTGATAACCACTGAAAAATGTGGGGCACAAGGCAGCATCATTTGAGTAACACTGACAAAGTTATCTGAAATGGAGCAGAAATCTCAGGAAATGTGTCTGCCCAAGATCATGGACATATTTACTATGGGAGGTGAAGAATACAAAACACACACACAATTATTTCATGACACTCCTTTTCCTGCAGTTAGTCAAACACACCTGAAGAAAGATTTAGGTGATCTCAGATGTCATAGTCTTTTATGCTGAGACACAAAATCTGTGATTAACTATAATTACCACCTTAAGATGCATCAGGTTCAATGAGAAAAACTGAGTATGATTTTTCAGGGCAGGACTTGACAGCGGAAGAAAACAACTGTTCACACTGTCCTTGTGAATGATACAAAACACATTAAATTAATGTCAAGTGGAAAAAATTGGGTGGATGAACTCTGTTGAAACAGGAATATGAATATGTACAGCAACAATATTTAAACATACATTTGTTTTTATTTTTAATCTATATTTCTTTATACAGCACTTCTTAGTTTTCAGGCAAAGCTTATAACGTCCATCAGAATATTTTTTAATTTTTTTCCAGAGCTGTATATTATTGATTACCTGTTTACAGTGTACAGTATATGGCCCTTTTTGACATACAATATTATTATTCTGATGGACATTATGAGCTTTGCTGGAAACACTGAGAATTGATTTTTTTAAGTAATGTATGGCTAATTATTCCCAAATAGTAGCTTATGCATTATAGATAGAGCCTTTAGTTTCTTCATGCAATATATATTTTGTTTACTAATATATGATGATGTAGTTATTGAAATGCAGTTTGGGATGCACTAATTCTGGGCCAATATATAAATAACAATTTGGACAATGTTATATTCTGTAGAAAAATGACAAAATCTCCTTTATGAACCTGACATAATAAGTATTTCAGACCTTTATTCCATTCTCTTTCAGTGATTCAACTATATAAATTTACAGGCCATTGTTGAAATGACATCTTGTTGACACTGTCCTTAGTGATTAAGCAATTAATCTATTAAGCAATTAAGCAATTAACCATTAAGCAATTAGTCTTATTTAACAAAACTTTAAAAATATGTAGTACTGTGCAAAAGTTTTGCATCTCTCAATAATAACAGAACCAGAATAGACATAAACAAACATTTCACTTTTGCCACAATGAGGTGTCAGTATTAAACGTTTCCTCTCTTTGCTCTCAAGACATAAGATCTAGTGACTTCACCAATTTCATTCAGCGCAGGTTATATTGTTTGGTCTACTTCTTGCCACAGGAATGGACACCGCAGTAAATGTGAATGTTTTTACATGTTTATACTGTGTACATATTTTCTGTATTTATATTTACAATCCTACATAAACAACAAACCAAAAGGTGGAAATTTGCAGCTTCTACCCCATACCAATTTAATATAATGTACATTAATTTCTGCTGTTGTTCTAAACTTGATAACAGGACAAGAAAACGAACTCAAAGTGCCTAAAACTTAGTAGTGTATATTGTACCTTCTCTGCTATTTCTACTTGGTCTTTACTACAAATCTGCACGATGTAGAATATGAAATGTCCTCTACTTTATAAGTCTCCAGCTGTTGTAATTTATGTTCTCACAACTATTGATCAAATCTAAGAGAAAGCTGTATTTTGAAGCTGTATTTTTTATGGTAATCTTATATGGTACATATTTTTTAAACCCTGGTATCACTGCATGAAGCTTTGCACTGTGAACAGAAAACAAAGCTGTAGTTTGTCCACTTTAACACTAACTGATGAAAAATGGGACAAAGGCATTTAGCTATTCACAGATTTAGTCGCTCTGAGTTCACCTCATGAAAGATACTTTTTGTTCCTAGTTTGAGGAAAAAACATTCAGTCCAGCAAATTTTGGCAGGATTTGTCCACATCTTTTCCTGCAGAAAATTAATTTGATTCACTCAATATTGACGTTAACCTGTAGCACATACACACTGTAAGTAACGATGAGGTTAAATATTTAGGTGCAGAGAAGTCTCAGACTGGACTGAACTAGATGTAAGGAACAGAGTGAACAGGGTAAAAGGCTTCACGTTGTTCCGACGGGTCTGAGGAGGAAGCAGCAAAGTGGAAACTCCACTCTGCTTATTATCTCATCACACTGCAATACTCATACAAATTTAATGCTCACGAACCCACACAAAGAAAAGCTCGACCACCTTAATTGGTCTGCATGACCTTGTTTCAAACACAGAAGCACAAATGACTAAAATCAGCTAAATAATTTTAGATAATAAACTGTGTTGTGTTGTTATTGTACTTCTGCAGGGTGTCTACAGGTATCACATGTTTAATTCAATTCCATCGTACTTGTAAAACACCAATCATAATCCAAGATTGTCTCTAGGTGCTTCACAAATCAAGACCAAAGCCTTAAAAGGCTCTAAATATAATTATTATGTTTAATTTTAAAGCTATTTGAAGTCTTTTGAAGACAATTTTAAACCAAATGTAAGAGATTTGGATAGTTTTATACATGAACTACATGTAACATAAAATATATAAATATGGGGATTGAACTTTATATAAAAACACAAATTAAAAAAGAAATAAATCAACAGAAATATCCTAAATAATCCAAAAGGTACCCCAAAAAATTATAAAAAGTGAATAAAATAATCAAGATGTGAACAAATACAAAAAACTATCAGACAAAATGAAGAAAATGGGATGGAAATTGTCAGCTAAATTAACAAAAATAATCAAAAAAAGTAAGAATAAACAATTTAATCAAGAAAAGAAACAGAAATATCCTAAATAATTCAATACTTTAGCCAAAAAATGATCAAAAATGAATAAAAATAGTCAGGGAAGTGAACAAAAAGAAAGAAAAAAAAGAAGAAAATGGGATTAAAAAAAAACTCAACAAAATGAAAAAAAAACGAAGAAAATAATCAACAATCTAAACAAAAATAATCAATAAATTGAACAAAAATTCTCAAATTGATCTACAAGTTAACAAAATTTTGCACAAAGAAAACAAATGTACCTTTTCAAACAGTAGTAGCTTTAAATCTCAGAAATGTGGGGCGTTAGCTCAGTTGTCTATGAAAACTAATACCTGGCAAATTCAGATTCATGACATTTTAATGACTTTCAAGGCCTTCAATTGAGTTTAAGTCTATTTTAAGACTTTTTGAGAACCTGTAGATGTCCTGATCAAATACCACTGGTTTAATGCATTTTACTTCACACTTTATGCTGATAGGCATCAATGCTTATTTCCAGAATTTAATTTATTATTTTCTCCCTAAATATGTCTGTTTTGTCTTGTCTAGCAACTGTTTTTGATCCCCCCCCCTCCCCTTTCAAGTCCACTAGGTTTTACATCTAGGTGATCACAGCCTGACCTACTTCCAACTTCCTCCCTTTACATAACAATTCAGAGAATCCTTATATAATCACAGGAGAGGAGGCCCGTATGATTACCCAG
>JAQQAE010006888.1:0-16296 GCA_029823295.1 Pseudamia nigra
GGAGGAGGAAGAGGAGGAGGAAGAAGAAGAAGAGGAGGGGGCAGTGGGCTCAGTGCCAGGGCTTATTAATGTAGGGGTTTTTGTAGGGGGGGCATACTGCAGTGGGGGGACTTCACTAGGCTCAGGGCAGATGGCCTCATTGCGAAGCGAACGCAGCAGACGCCCTGCATGCTTAGAGGGAGAATCACATGTGATTTCATTCACCACTACGCTGGTACTGGATAGCTCCATCCAGTTTTTGAGTGCTACGATGTCACAGGTGCAGTCCCAGGGGTTCTCCTGCAGGTCGATCTGGATAAATGCTGATAGCTGGTCTAGCACCCCTCGCACCGGCAGATACGAGAAATGATTATTCCTTAGATTGAGTCTTGTTAGCATGGTACCCCCGAACACATTATCAGGGAGTGATCTTAACAGGTTGTTGTTGAGAAACAGCAGCTGTAGGTTGTGCAAAGAGTTAAAAGTCTGTGGTAAAATTTCTTTGATGATGTTGTATTCCAAGTACAGGTACTGGAGCGACTGCAGACCAGCAAAAAGTGATTGTGAAAGTGATTCAATGTAATTCCCATTCAGATAGAGCCTCCTGAGGTTGGTGAGGTTTTCAAATGCCCCTTCCTGTATCACTGCTATCCTGTTATTCCCTAAATGCAGCAGCTCAAGTGAGCTGTACTCAGCCAGGTCCGTTCTGTAAATCACTTGTAAGTAGTTACCGGTCAGGTGGAGTTTTTTTGGGTACGAGGGTTTAGGGTTCAACTCACTGATGTTATGCAATTTCCGCTCTTGGCAATTGATGTTCAATCCACTATCGGGGTTTTGTGACGTGCACACACACACACTGGGACATAGCATGGGTACAGGGGAGCGTGTCTGGTAGACCATAATGGGCCCAAAGACGTGTTTGTCCTTGTTGAGGCGAGGGGTGGGTCTGTAGCGCATTTTGGGAGGACGGGAAGCTTTGGGTGCTCGGGTGGCGGTGATTATGCCAGGGTGATAGGTTGGGGGTAGGGCCCCTTGAAAGTGGGAATCAGAGGGGGGTTGGACGCGCTCCCCGGCGTTTCTGCGCGGGCATAGATCCTGCTTTATGAGCTGGGTGATGTCTTTCCCGTGCAGCCTGAACGGCGTCTCACACACTATGTCCCCCACAAAGACAGAGATAGTGTCCAGCCAAGATTTGAGGGGAATCAGATCACAGGTGCAATTCCATGGGTTTTCCTCCAGCTGGATTTCCATGATGCCACCTATGTGCTCCAAAACCCCAGCAAATGGCAACATTTTGAGCCGGTTGCCACGTAAATCCAAGTGGGTAAGGAGCACGAAGCGGAAAATATTAGGTGGCAAAGACAACAGCAGGTTATCATTGAGGATCAACACTTTGAGCTTATTCAGCTTACTAAAAGCACCGGGCTCTATGGTGCTGATGTAATTATAATCTGCCTGTAAATACTCCAAACTCTCCAGTCCTGCAAAGGTGTCCTCTTTAATCACCTCCAGATTGTTGTTGTTTAAGTGGAGCCGTTTCAGGAAACGAAGCCCGTTAAAAGCTCCGGTCCGGATCTCCTGTAAGCCATTATTTCCCAGATGCAGTGAGGTGACATTGCCATAAGTGACAAATTCATTGGCGTTGAGCCTTGAGAGGAAGTTCCCATTTAAAAAAAGCTGGGAGATTTTATTTGGGGGCGCCTGGAACTGACTGACAGTTGTAAATCCTTTATTCTCACAGTTGATGTTCAGGATGTTCTCCCGTTCCTCGCAGGCGCAGCGAGTCTTGCAGATATCTTTGGAGGCTGAAGTTTTGCGGCTCTCCGTTTCGGACGGTGTCAGGCTGGTGACCGTGAGGACGCTCAGAAAGAGGACGCCGCTCAGCATTTTTACAGCCAAAATTGGTCGCTGAGATATAGATCCAGCATTTAACTTCGCAGCGTGAGCCTTGGATGGAAAGAAAAAAGGGAAATATCTATATGTGGGAGTGAATTCTTACAGTGGAGAGAGAAAAAAAGGAGGTAGACGCGCTCTCACACTCAGCCACACATGCACACACGAGCACACAGGCGCGCAAAAAAACAGGCGCACCAACGTTATTTGGTGTTAATATGGGACCGTGGCGCATGGACGAGGCGCAAATCGCTCCACTGACCTTCAGTTTCAGTCCAAAAAAATTCCAAATCCCTGCAAAAAAACAAAAAAAAAACAAACCATCAATCAAAAAAGAAAGGATAAAAAGCCAAAGCACCGTAAATGAGCTTGATCCTGTGCGGTGGATGGACTTGGCACATTGTCAGAAACAGAGAGGAGAAGTGAGGGGGAGAAAAGCCACTTACTGCAACCCCTTTTTTTCTCAGCCGATTTATTCACTGGCTTCACGCAGATCAGCAGCAGCTGCAGCCAAGTATTCACACAGAGACGCTGGCTGCTGCGGAACGCCGTCTCTCTGCCCCTTTACGCAGGAAAAGCGCTTCATTTTAGTCCAAAGAAAAAAATAAGTCACTCTAGTTTAAAGATCCAGATGGAATGCGCAAAGTCGCACCATGACGCACGGCTGTTTTTCCCCATTTGTCCTTTTCTCCAGAGGGAACGGGAGAGGCAAAAGTGAACTCGTGCAGGGAGAAAGAAGAGGAAAAGCCGGTGCGCGCAACAGAAAGAGAGGAGATGGTTTATATTCCCGCAGCTGAGGCATAACTACAGCCTGTGTGCCGTCCGTCCTCCTCCGCTCCGCACACTGAGAGCAGCACTGAGCGTCTGCTGCTGCTGCCTGACAGGGTTTGTGTGTGTCTGAGTATGTGTGTGTGTGAGAGAGAGCGAGCGAGCGAGCGAGAGAGAGAGAGAGGAACCCAGGGGCCGTTACGTCACCGCCACAGTTAACATGTACACATTTCTGAAGAAAGACCAAAACCGTTCAAAGTGCACAAGCAGATATAACAGGTATTTAAAATGTAAAAGTACTATATGCTTACTGCCGCTTATTATCAGCAACAAACAATGAAATAATCCACAAAATAAACAACAAACTGAGCTAAAGTGGACAAATTCACTAGTAAGGTGAAATTAAATTAGAAAAAAATAATGTCAGGACATTGAACAAAAAGGAGAAAAATAACTCAAAAGAATAAAGAAAGTGATTGAAAAGAAAGGACAAAATTAAGAAACTGCCCAAGTAATTAACCAATGAAGAAAACTGAGCAAAATGGCCAGAAACTGGTGATAATAAACATAAATTAACAAAAATCAATGAAATCGTGAAGAAATTTAAAAAAGAGGAATAGACCCTGAAATAAACAATGCAGAAATGAATAAAATTAAACAAAATATAAAGGAACAAATTAACAAAAAGTGCACAAAACTGAACACAGTAATGCAGAAAGTTGAATATTCAGTTTTGAACGAAATAATCAAAAAAAGGACCATTCCTGAACAAAATTGTGAAGACCGTAATAAGAATTAGATACTGTGTTATCGTCACTGTCAAAGCACCTATAGAACAAAATAAAAAATGCCACAACTGAACAGAAATGAACAAAAACTTAACAAGTCAATCAACAAAATACCAAAGAAAATGTACAGACATGACTAAAAAAATGAAACAAATGATGCACAAAATGAAATATGAACATTCCCATCATCAAGGAAAATCAAGAAAGGAAAAGCAAAATTAACAAAGGGATTCAAAAATGCACCAAACATGATCAAAAATGAACACAATCCTGAGGAAACATGAACTAAAATGAACAGAACTGTCAAAAACGACAGCATATGACAAGAGGGGAACAAATAACCTACAATATCAGCAAAGGCAAACAAAACTGAACAAAATTATCCAGGAAGTGAGGAGTGAAAAAATGTAAGTCCACAAAACTGAACAAAAACATCAAAACAATTAGGATTATTTCACAAAAGTGAATATAGTTATTTACAAAATCAACACAACATGAAAAAATAAGCACAGATAAAGAATGATGCACAAAATTATTAAGAAAATGAACAAAAATGACAAATAACACCAAGTAATTCAACTGAACTTTCAGTGAAAATGTATAAGTACTTCATCTCAACAACATTTTGTTCTGTTTGAGGATTGTGAAGCTCCTTTTTCCTCAAGAGTCTTCCTGTTTTGAAGTCAGTTCGTTGACACGCTAAGCATAAGCACCTAAAAATGTCCACATTGTATATAAAACAAAGAATCCTGTCGAGATTCTTCCCATATTATAAAGAAGGACATAGAAAGAATTCCCAACGGGAGCCTGATTTGCATAAAATCCTGTAAATAAGCATCTTGTAAAAGAGCCAATAATGACGTGACTTGGGATTATCATGGAAATGCATCGCCGCGTTCCCATCCATGCACCGATGTGGAACATTAATCATGCTGCTGCCACCGGCCTGCAACACAATCTCTGAACAGGTTTTTAACTTTAACTTCCTCTTGACGCCACTAGGAGGCAGAAGAGGCCTCTTTTCACACTCAACCTGATGCCCCCCCCCCTCTTTTTTCATGTCTTTACTCACAAACTCACAGCCCAGTCCATGTCACATCACTACAGATCATATGCCATTATCATCAGAGATAACTGAAGTGTGAAGAGAATAATATGTCTCTGTGGATAGAGCTCATGCTTCAGAGGAAGGACATGAACGCAACAGTAGGCTCTGGAATGCAACACACACACACTATGGGAATGTAAGAACAAATAAAGACATGAAATTATATCTCCAATGTCTTTTACTGTGAAACTAACAAAGAAAAAAAGCACATATCTTTATTGGTAAAACATAATGTGAATGCTTGAATGTAGGAATTCACAACTGAACCCAAAACTGACAAAATTATGTAACAAAATTGTCAAGAATATGACCACAAATCAACAAATGTCAAGGTGACACTGACAAAAATGAGGCAAAATGAAAAAATTGTGAACTTAGACGAACAAAATTGTGTGAAAGAATAAACACAAATGAGCCAAAAGGGACCAAGTGTTGCACAAAAATGACTGAGAAAATGAACAAAGTGACTTTGAAACAAAGATTGACAAAAATGAACTAAAATCATAAAGAAAATGAACAAAAAGCTGACAAGGTTGCTCACATAACTGAAGAAAAAATACAGCCAAGTGATAAAATGTAAATGTGTAATATACAGTAAATGTAATATGTAAATTTGTCATAAAAAGAGAAATGCTAAATTAACACATCTGGCAATAAACTGCCATAATATCTCATTTTTTACTGTAAAATGACAAACACAAATCCACATAATACAGAATCAGAATCAAAATAGCCTTTTCAGAATAGCTTTTGTTGTCATTGTTAAATGTTTCCATCAACAATGAGATTCCTTGCTCCCACTGAGGGGGTGGGGGCTGCAGCACAGACATGTGTGCTGCCCCTTCAGCAGTTGGGAGAAATGGGGAGGGGGTATGATAGGGAAGAGAGTAAAAAAAAAACACAGTTTCCAGAATAAGGCTCCTTAGGAAGCAAAATTATGGCCACATAGAAAAAAAAACCTCATATGCACAGTTAGCATACATGTTGCTGCACATTAACAAATCAAAGTATCAGCGAGGTTTGGGTTTGCGTGTCAATGTGGAGTGGTGGTCACTGCATGCATTATGTTGTATCAGTTCTAATAGGAAAGTCAAGAATCCTCTTCAGCGCATAAATTCCAGATGTTAAATTCCATGCTAGCTACCATGCCAGCACATGTCCATAGAAAAAGTTCAAACTTAACCCCAGGTCAAGAATCGTCTCCCAGCATGTATAGCCAGAGGTTAAGTCCCATGATAGTTAGCATGGCAGCACATGTCTATAGAAAAGTTCAGCCCGCCCCTATCAGTGTTTGTGTGAGGCGGGGGCAAGGGTGAAATGCAGCTCACATTCCTCCAAGCAGTGTCTCCTCCGAGGGGGGGTTGCGCTCAGGCCTCTTCAAGGTCAGAGATGGAGTCAAAACTAAAACAAAAGATAAGCCAGTCACCCTTTCAGAGGCAGAAAAGAATTTAATCTCCTCAGTAACTCCAATTTTACATTTATGGTACCAGACCTTAGAAGATTATCCTATGAAGAGACCCCAGCACTTCTGTGTTGTAACCCACTCTTCAATTTAACTCAGAAATCGTCCATGTTGTGCCAGTGCCCTGCCCAACAGCTTGATTTGGAGATAAAGCTTTACTGGGCTTTGAACAGTTCGGTCCTTTCTTCTGTATTGATAACCAGGAAACACCCAAGCCAATCAGCTGAAATCCTGTTATCCTGGTTCCAAATAGATAAATATCCATCACATCCTCAGTGGACAGCGTCTCAAAAACCGTGCGTCCATGGATCCTCACATGTCCAGCAGCCGCTGTCCTCTGACCTCAGGTTCCCCCCTTCCCGTCTCCTACGTGTCAATTTCATTGAGGTCCAGCTGGTCAATTCCATGTTGCTTTAGATTTAGGGGGAGACTTTGACAGAGAATGAAGCAAACAAATAGACAAGACACAGCAAGCAGGGGAAACTGGGACGGGAGCGAGATAGAAAAATGTGTCCGCTCTCGAAGAGAGAAATGCATACAGCATTTGATGTTGGTAAAGCATAACATGAATGTAGGAATACACAAAATTGACCCAGAAATGGACGAAATCCTAAAGAAAATGAACTAAATGTAACAAAATGAGCACAAATTAAGATCAGAGAGGAACATAATTCCCAAAGTGAACTAAAAACAAAATTATGTGTAAAATGAACAAAAGAAAGAAGAAGGATTAAAATTACAAATAATGAACAAAGTGAACAAAAAAAAAACAATTGATGCATGAAGCAACCGAGAAAATAAACAAAACTGAGTAACAAATGGACACAATGATTTTCAAAATGAACAGAAAGGAATTCAATTCATTAAAGTTGAGAAGAAAATGAACAAGACACTGATAAAGTAATTCACTAAATTGTGAAAAAAACAGAAATGCAGAAGGAATGAAGCAAATAATACACAACATGAATGAAACAGTCTGAAAAAAGGTGCAAAGTAATGTATGAAATCTGACAATAATGAACAAAACTGAGCCAAACTGAACTAAATGAGATCATGAACAAAAAAGACAAGAGGTACAAAAAAAATCCAAAATGTACAAAGAAGAAACAATGAGAAATTATACAAAAATCACAGTTAAAAAATGAACAAACAAACTCAACTGAATGAATGACATCTGAACCAAAATATTTTAAAATGAACAATACAATATGGATGAAAAAATTATGCTAATATATTTTTTTAAAAATCATTGAGGAAATAATTTTAGAAATGGAGAAGTTAAACAAAAAATGAAACTTTTTAAAAATAATCAGGATACAAGCAATAAGTGAAAGAAGGACGTAATCAAAATGAACAAAATATTTCACAAACATATCAAACCAAAGAAAACAAAGTAATAAAATCATCCAGAAAATGAACAAAAATATAACCCAAAAGAACAGAACTGAAAAAAATAATCAAGGAAAAGAAAAAAGTATGAACAATTCAATCAAGAAAATTGACAAAAACAAATAGAAATAAATGACATAATCTATAAGATACTAACATAGTTAAAAAGGCAAATAAAATAGTACAAAAATGGAAAGAAATGAAAAAAGTGATCTTGAAAATGCACTGAAATGAACACAATGAGTAAGAAAATGAAAAAAATGAACCAAAAACAACATAATCAAGTAAATTAATAAATAATAACACATCTGGACAATGTGATGATCACATCTCACCTGGACTCAGCAGCTCTAAAAGTTTCCTGATGGGGGAAAAGTTCCATTGTCTTTGGAGAAGACTCAGCCCAACCTGCAAAGAGTCCGAGCCAGAGGAATGACTTCAGGGACCAGTGGCCGAGACGAACAGGAAGCCAGTTCTGTAAAAGTAGAAAGTAGAAGCTGTGCCAGACGCCCCGGGCTGGAGATGACTGACGCAAGACCACTGGAGGACCTCTGGAGGGCCGCATCAGATGAACAGAGGTAGAGGCCACATTTGAAGAGGTGCTGAAGATGAAGACAGCAGGAACTAAGAGCACAGACTTGGCGACAGACAGACATGGGGACAGACAGACATGGACAGGTGAGCATGAGTATCTCACTACACCGATAACAGATAATAAAGAAGCAGGAACCAGGGAAGAAAGTCATCAAGAAAACCAAAAAAAAGTTTAAAATGAATCAATAAATGTAATCAACAAAACTCGAGCACGTCAGAGATCAGGGTTTCTGCAGGTGTCACCAAATCAAACTGAAGACTTCTTAAGACTATTATGGATGAAATTTAAGACCTAGGCTAATGTCTGTCGTCTGCTGAAGACCCTTCACAGCGGTCACATTCTCACTTTTTGCATTAGACTCCGTCACCCATACAGCCAACGTTGCCAGTTTAATCAGTTCTTTCTAAAGGCTTCAAAGTCTCTACTCGCGCCCAGCTTTAGCAAATCCATAAACTCTTGTTTTTCAAGCCCTGTGTCACTGATTTGGCACTCACCAATTACACAAAAGCTGACTGGCTGCAATATACGTACAGTAAGTTGCTCGTTTGGCTCATTATATATTGTAATGAGCTGCAGGATCGTTTCATTGTGCATTTGAGATAGTATTACATGGGTGCAAGGCAATTAAAACCTGATTAAAATGATTTAAGGTCTTTTAAGGCCTGACGTACTGATGTTTAAATTTTAGACTTTTTTTAGACTACCGTATTTTCCGCACTATAAGGCGAACCGGATTATTAAAAAAAAATTTAAAATGACATTTTTGGGGGGTGTGCCTTATGATCCGGTGCACCTTATAGTACAGAAAATACGGTATTTAACACCCTACTGTGAAAAAGATGTAAGGTGTTACTTGAGAAAAATTATGAAAAGCATTGCAAATTGTAACAACAAAATAAGAGGTGACAAGGCAAAGTATTGGTCTAAATGATGTAACACGATGCATCGAGACAAAAATGATGCAAAAGACATGCCATAGTCTCACAAGATCAGTACTATGGAAAAGATGCGACAAGACCAAAACTATGTAAAAACAAGATGAAAGAAAATGGTCTGAAACATGTAACAAAACTGAAGCAAAAGACATAAAAAGATGTAACAAGATAATGTTGTAAAAGATGTAATAACACTTAAACACTGCTCAATATTGTACAAATCTATAAGTAAAACATTCAAAAATTATTGTATTGATGGAGTCTTAAAGATGTTAGAAAACAAACACAAATCAATTTCAGTAAACAACCTTTTGTGAACAAATGTAACCCTTTTACTGTAGTTATCTGCAGGTTTGTTCAGTGCTCTACTCCAAATTAAACCATTTTACATCCTAGTGGTATAAATAATGAAAGCAGCGTTTGTTTCCTTGTTTGGTTTTCCCTTTGTTCTCTTGTTTGTCCCGTGGAACGATGGCCACTGCAGATTGCACTGATGATTGATAGGAGTGAAAGCGTACAGGGGGGAAAACCCTGCAGGTTTCTACATGAAACCAGTTGGGTTTATATTGTCAAAGCCCTGCTCCGCAACACATTTGTCAAGTCAATCACAGGCCCCTGAGGATGACTGTACCTGGACTGTGTGCGTGTGTGTGTGTGTGTGTGTGTGTGGGGGGGGGGGGTGTGTGTGTGTGTGTGTGTGAGAGAGAAAAGAGACTAAAGTAGGATTAGGTGTGCAGTGGTGACACAAGAGTCTTAAGGAACTCTGGCCAATCAGCATCCATCACCATTATGCTGTGGCACCCTCATCAAAAACACATTCAATCTTTCTATTTTGAATTTTCAAAATGTAATGTAGTGGTAAAAAACCCAACAAATCACAACATATCTGATGCTATAACAAATAATCCTACTGAAAAGTAGTGCTAAAGTTGAATAATCCTAAGAAGTCTCACTTCTTAGGATTATTTTTATTATTACATAATATAATTATATTTATTGGACTCTCATTATTGGATTCTTCAACCATGATTACCTTCCTTTAGCATTTGGAATCACAAAAATATCATTATTAGTTCAATAGTTATTCACAAAAATAATATTTTCCTTATGGCAGTTTTCTTCTAAATCTAGCTGTGTAAATGTTAAAGAAACGTCAAGTCCATGGGCACATTACTGAATCAGCAGACTTTCTACTACAGTTAAGTTGCAGTTTCATGTCTATAGCTTTATTTACTACCTTACAGTAGCTATTTTCCCTGAGCTCCTGTAAATAAAAGGATTCTATATCACTATATCAAGAATATTACCCATATCCAGTATAAAGCATTTTTTACATCCAACCGTGTCTGTAAATGACTTGAAACAAGGTTGCCGATAATATCAATATTGAAATAGTCCAAGCTAGTTTATTTTATTTCTATTGTACTACAGTATATTTTCAGCTATAGTAACATTAATCATTAGTAGTGTAGCTAAGTGTTATGGAGGCATCTATAGTTTAAGTGATATAAAACAAAAACACGGAGGTGGTGCTTTCCAAACTGAGAGGATACTTTACTGCCATATTTCACACACAATGAAAAGAGGTAATCATCTTACAAAAACACATCTGCTTTGATCCGTCACCATAACAGCACACACCTCATAATGTGGACGTTAACCAAAAATCACTCCAAGCATTAGAACACAAAGAAACTATAAAACACCTTATAGTAATGTAGTAGCCTACTTTTGAATCACATGTTGTTAAACTATAGCATGTACTTAATAAAATCAACTACAGGATCCCAAAATGCTGTAATAAATTAATACTGTGGAAAACTTTAGGGAGCTATTTGTTTAAGTTTTCATTTAACTTTATAAGACATGCTGCTGACCGTTGGAGCTCCCTGCACTTTTTGTTAGAATTTTAAAACAAAAATGTCTATTGTCTAAGCTAAAAAAAAACCTTTCACCTGTTGCAAATCTGAAAAAAGCTGTTAAATAAACATATGCTTAAAGGTATTTAAACGAAGTGTCAGAGTTTGTTTTATCCAAAATTTTGACACCAATATTTTCACTTTTACTGCAAATGAATATCGGCTCCAAATATCTGTTATCGGCCTCCGTCACTACTAATAATCGGTATTGTATTGGCCCTGAGAAAAAAAACATATCGGTCTATTTCTAATTTCTACTATGCCTGTTTTAAATGTCTGACGGTCCCAGGATCATGCTCAATCACAATTCGTTTCAGCTTTGTCACTGGTCACAAGTTTATTCAGATTCTGTGAATCTTTGAATGGTATCATTGACTGGAAGATCTGAAATCCTTATGCTGAGAAGCATTAATATTAAATTGTTGTACTATTTGCCAGCACAGTCTTTGACAAAGTCTTTTTCTTTACTCAGACTCTTTGGGATGGTTGTTTATACCCAGTCAGGTTCTCCACGCATTTTTAAGCATGTCACAACTTTTTTGAAACCTATCACTGGCATCAAACTCAAAATGAGCATATCATTAAAAAAAAAAATATATATATATGCTGTAGTTTTTTCTTTGTCCAATTGTCATATAAATATTTCAATGCTTCCTACATGTATGTGGTTGATTACTTTCATTAATCTTAATGGTTTGATTTCATTTTGAACAGTTTTTTTTACAGTTTTGTCTTGACTCATTTATAACTGATATTTTCCCAGAATGGCAGTTGTTTTCCTCAGAATGATTACCAGGAGGTTCCCCCATCTTGTCATATAACACTCCACCACTGAGTACCGGTGATCAGGGAACAGTTCTGTCTCAGAAACACAGAGTTGGAAGTTTTCAAAAGCAACAGTCATTGCTAGTTTTAATGGTCTGGGCACTGGTGCGCATGTCTGTCAGCTTCTATAAAGGAAAAAAAAGATCAGTATGAAACAGAATACACATAATATGCTGTCTTTAATCAAATCTTTTCTTTTTAAATAAAAACCTCACATGTCATTTCTCATTAAAATGCATGGAGACTGGTACAGAGGGCAAAGTATTGAGCATGAAGCTATGAAGTGAATAATAAGTAAAAATGGTATGAAACAACGACAAGTGCAGTAACTCCAAACTGAATTAAGACTGGAAGTAAACTTTGTGACATCCGATCAATGGTCTTGACTAAATCAGGTTGCATTTCAGAGAACACAGGTGTCAAATTGGCCAAAACTTGGAAAATGCAGCAAACAGCAAGTCAGTGTGTGTCTTAATGAAAATAATTAATAATAATGGGTAAACAAGAACAAAATAGTGAACTAAATAATCAAAAAAAATGGAAAGGAACAAAATACAAGCAATCTAGAAAGGACTCAAGAGCAGATGAGATTCTCTTCATAGTGAAAACCCACTATAATCATTTAAAACCTATGCTCATTTCCTCCATAATGTTATTGCATCAAAAGTATACAGTATTCGTAAATTTATTTGACCCTCATTATTGGATTCTTTGACCATGAAAGCCTACCATTAGCATTTGGAATCACATACATAACCTTATTCGTTCTAAGTTATTTATGAAAAATAATGTTTCCGTGCTGTTGGTTTTCTTCTGAATCTAGCTCCGTAAGTGTTGAAGACGTGTGAAGTCTGTGGACATATTACTGAATCAGCAGACTTTCTGCTACATTTTAGTGTCAGTTTCATGTCTCACTTTATTTACTACAGCTATTTTTCCTCAACCCCTTTAAGTAAAAGCATTCTGGATCACTATATCTGGAATATTGTCCATATCAGGATCAAACTCCATGGTTTGACTGTGAAATGAACCAAACCAGGCAAAAAATTAGCAATATCTAGCAAAACTAAAGGTTGTCTGATTGCCCACAATTGCAAGGTCGCTACCAAAGTGCAGAATTTTCTCCAATCACGTGCTGCTGTCCCTGTCCAGATGCTCCATGTACAGCATCCTGTCTCATGGCATCCTGGTGTGGTCTCCACACTGCACCAAGGCAGAGAGGAAAGATATCACAGGACACTACAAACAAACACACACACACACACACACCGCTCACTTGATGACAGCTACAGGTCTTGACGCCAATTATAGCAAAAGACTCAGGCCACCACATCTTTACCATACTGACTTCTGGAAGGCTCCTAAACAGGTCTTACCCATGTGCCACAAAGGAGCTGGATATAGCTGCAATATAGTGTGCAATATACTGTCTTTTTATGCTATTTATCTTATTATATTTATTGTTTTTTATTTTAATTACTTCAAATTTCATCGTTCTGACTGTTTAATGACAATAAAAGCATTCACTCATTCAATTTTGTCTTTTCCTGCTAAAAGTACTATTCTCACCATTTCCAGAAGCAGCAGTGCCATCTATTTCAAATTCTGACAAGCGGTCAATATTCATCGCACTCTTCAACTGAACGAGATGAAGCTACTCAGCCCCTCTCGGCCGCTATGTCTCCACTGCAGAGTGGGACCCACCACCAATGTAATCACGGCACAATCATGGCGATTGCGGGATGTAAACAGCTATGTGCTAAGAGCAAAGACAACAGAGACAACAACATTGATGATGAAGACAAACATGGAGGGAACTGAGGTAACTGCCGCGTTTCTGTTTTGTGTGTTTTGTGCGTACATGGTAGCGGACGCTATGAACGAGGTGAGAAGATGCCTCGAAGAAGTCCGAGTCCTACTAGTTACTACTCGTAACTAGTGGGGCTTTAAAATGTTGCTTGTTTCCTGTTGATGTTATATCCTGCTGTGGGTATACCCAATCAGCACTGAGTAAACCTTTAAGCTCCACCCAGGAGTTTTCAGGACTGTTTGGAGTACCTACCCAGAAGTAGTTAGTCCTGTAGACCCCGTAAAGGTTCCTGTAATTTAACCCACGGGGCAGGTTCTTGCAGTGGAAACATGGACCAACAGCCCCAGCCCTGTAAAATTACCCCAAAGTTCCTGCAGTGGAAATGCACCTAACGAAACAAGGGCTTGAATTTTAAGTTCATATCATAATTTATTCCAAGCATTAGGTGCTGAAAACCTAAATGCTTTCTTGCACAGCTCAGTTCTTACTTTGGGAATAACAAATTGTAGAACATCCATGGATCTGAAATTGCGACTTCCATGTTTCCTTGTTAAAAGAAAAGACAAATAGGAAGAAACAATACCCAGAATGGTTTTGTAAATGAACACATAACAGTGACAGAGGCATCAGGCACATAAAGATGTCCAGTTAACTTCAGAATAGAGTACACGATGGTGAGTAAGATGACCACATTTAGCATGTGAATCTCATTCAATCCCCATGGTACACACTATCCATGTGAAGACAATGAGCAGAAGCATTCATATACAACACATCTCCAAAGTCAGTAACAAGCAAAAAGGTTTCTGTTTCACACAAACACTTGTTTCTATAATAAAATCCTAATAGGAGTTTTGGGGTTTTTTTGCAACATACTGAATATGCTCCTTTAAAGACAAGTGGTCATCAATTAAAAATGATATTGACCATTTCTTGTTAATATTTTATCAAGCAGTGGTGATCTCATAGTTTTTGGAGTGGTTAAGAGCATACATTTTGTTTTTGCTGCATTTGGAACAAGTTGTAGATGACAAAGTTGTTCTTGTAAATGCTGAAAGGCCTCAACAGGAGAGGATGCTGTGTAGTATGTGACAGTGTCATTAGTGTAGAAATGAAAAGTTGAGTTTGGAATATTGTGTACAAAATTATTTATGGAAATAGTGAATAACAGAATTAAAGAATCGAGTTAACACAAATGAACAAAATAACACCAAAACTGAACAAAAAGAAAAAAAAAAATCAACAAAATAAGCAAAACTGAACAAAAAAATGAAAAAAAAACAACAATAACAGCAACAAAACGAGCAAAAAATGACCAAAATATTGAAATAAGTTAACAAAAATGAAAAACACAATATCAAAATTTTACAAATAATTAACAAATTAAGCAACAATAATTTTCCTTGACAACATAAGCTTTTCTGAGACATTTGGCTTTTTTTCTTATTTTCCACATTTTTTCTATGAAGTGATATTGATCAGTCATTTTCCAGGATTTCCAGGGCATGTAGGAACCCTGTTTAGTGCCCGCTGTTGATAAGGAGTGGCACCACTTATCTTAGATCTTTATGCTCACTGACCGTAAAAAGTTTCAAGTAAATTGGTTCAGCCACCTTCACCTAGTCGTGCCTCCAATTGCAGAAGCGACAGCATGTTTGATATTTGATTGGTTTCAGAATATCCCAAATTTCAAATAAACAGGCTCACATGCTTTTGAGTAGCACCACCTATTGAAAAGCAATAGCACCACATACATCAAAAATTAAGTCATCAATAACTGTGGCGAATTTCAAGTAAATTGGTTCAGCCATTTTAAAGGTATTGGTCAAAGATGATGACCAAAGGATCATGAAACTAATATCCATCTTTTTCAATGGATAATAAGAGGCAAAATGAGCATCATTGAATGCTTAATCAAGAACAAAATGAAGGAATTAATCCAGATAATGAATTTTAAAAATTAACAGAACTTTTCTCAATATCAGTCCCTACATACTATATTTTTTCTTTTCAGGACCGTGTAAGATCATCTTTTTAAACCAAATTTAATTCATCTCTATATGGGAAATTCTAATACAACTACCAGTTAATGGCATCCACACACACTGTACATATAATCAACCTAAGCTACGTACATGTTTCTACTGCCGGGGGACACTGCAGCGAGAACATGTAAACACAGGAAGGCTCTGTGCCAACCGCGGGGATTGAACTTGAATCTGTCTTTCTGTGAAGTGCAATGCTTGACTAAAGCCGGCCGCACACAGAGTAACGCGACTCATCTCAACTCAACGTAACTGGAAATTGGCTTGATGTGCGGCAGTTCCCGACCCAGATGTTTCAGTCTTGACGATGTCCCGACACAAATCGTGCCAATTCAACATGTTGAATCGCCTGGACTGGAGTCTTGGCAATGTGCGGCGGTCACGACTCTGACTTGGCGACTTTTATCATCGGTGGACTTGTGTGTCACAACCAGTCACAATGCAATCAATGTTTACCGTCAATAGATGGCGCCAGTTCCCAGGCGTGCATCATGGTGTCAATCTGCAGCCGTGTGCGAGGTTCCTTCAATCATGACTGAAGGATTTCTCTATGTGCGTTTCTCTATGTGCGGCCGGTTTAATGTGCGAATGTTAAGTTGTGATTAAATGGTCTTGCACATCCAGTATATACTGTATCTCCTGTCTGTGGTGCTCAAGGTGCTTGAGGGCGTACTCACACTGGCAGTTCGTTCCGCGCCTGGGTGCATTTCACACCTTTAGCGCGGATCATTTTAGTAATGTGAGTGCATTCGAGCCGCGCTCTGGCCCCGGACTTCGGCG
>JAQQAE010006889.1:0-16295 GCA_029823295.1 Pseudamia nigra
ACTGGAAAAAAACCAGTGATTTTTTATTTTTTTCATCGGTAAATTGAAATTTCGAGTTCTTATAGTACACGACTGTACCTCTGAGTTCGGCTTCAATGTGAACTGGAAACACTGGAGCATCAAAGAGCTTTGTAATTGGTGCATCTAAGCTGAAATTTTGAATTAATTATCTCCTTTGACTTTTTATGACACTTTACATGAAATTTTGAGATGGTAACTCAAAATGTCAACTGACAGTATTTTTTTTTTAAGTGGCAGAAAAAATATTCCATGGGTTTTTGAGTTACGTTGTTAACAATTCAATTTGGAAGCGCAGGCAGAGGGCAGACCCCCATCAGAGCAGTTTAATATCCCCTCCTGGACACATTCTGGATCAGCACCAACGAAGTCATATTTAGTTTATTTGTTTCTTGGCAATATAACTCAAAATGTGATGTACAGATTTTGATGACATTTTGAGGATAGGTCAGAAATGGCACAAGGAACAGTTGATTACATTTTGGGAATCAATCTGGACCACTGTCTAAAGTTTCAAAGGATTTTTCACTCTTGCCAGTTAGGGTCATTTTTAGATCTGAATAATTGCCAGGGTCCAGATCAAACTTGTGGCAGTGTTAGAGCCTGTAACACTGTTAAGGTTTTTTTTTTTGCCAGCTTTTACCTTTGCCGGCATTTGTTTGTCTCTTCCTCCCTCTTGTGAATTCTTGTTGCATCCTGTCTTCCATTGCCATCTGTGGCAATACCATCTATCAAGTTCTAAGTATGACTGTTCTCAGTGTTCCATCAAAAATATGACAGTCTTCAGTACCCAATTTCCTTGTTTTGAAAATGTCAGCAATGTACAGAAAGTACAGATAAATGCATTAAAATGTAGAGAGTAAAAGTGAAAAGTTGTCCAAAACATACATACCCTACTGCAGGATTTGATTCCGCTGCTTTGTTTCCAATGCGCTCTGTAACTAAAGGGATATTCCTCTCAATTTATTTATTGCATTAGTCATGAACCAGAGCTGGCCTCCCTCCTCCTTTCCTCTCTGTGACACAATCCATCTCTGTCCGTCAGCCTCAGCCTTCTGAATGTCACGCTGTATCTCTGCTGTCACATCGCCTCCATTCCTCATCATTTATTGAAATAAACAAGAGCCGTGGACACTTTGCCCAGATCGACTGTGTGTGCATCCGAGTGTTTGCTTGTGTGCCCTTGTTGGATGTTTTGTCTCAGATTTGATGCACTCAGGCTGATGGGAGCATGGCCTGATGGACAAATGAGGAGATGAATTTGTCTTGTCTGCCTCCTTCCATCACAGAGGCCTATCACCTTGTTTTTGCCCCATATTTTATCTCTGTATCTATTTTTTTGCCTGTGTGATGCATAAAGAGCATGCATGTTTGTGTATGCAGCTCACTTCATGTGCACTTGGTGCATGGACATGTGTGTGCACAGATATAGTATGTGTGAAGATGGGTAACCATGACAACAGCAGCCTGAAGTAGGAGTGGTTAGATCAGCCATAGCACACTGCCCTCTCTGTTTCTCTGCTGCTATGGATGGAGATGAAGAGATGCACGTTTTATTCTTTTACTCTGTTCATGACTATTTTTCCCATCTCTGTAATATCTGTAACCTGTCACTGTGCAAACGTGCTACCTCTTATAGGACCCATACTGTGAAATTTTATCTTTTGAGGATTTTGAGGTTTATATACAGTCTGTGATGTAAAATAAACAACATGAAAATATGAACTTGCTCAGAACTATGAGTCCTGAGAAGTCTTTACAACAAGATGGCCAACAGGAAAACAAGTTGTGTTGAATTTGTGCTGTTTGTGACATCTAAAGTCACCTTGGAAATGGCCTGAAGTTCAACCTGTCAGAGTGTTTTCTGTTGATAATTGTGGGACAAGCAGGGAGCCCTCTTCGTGAAATGACTGGAAATAAGGATTTTCCTTATTTGGAGTTTCTGGGACAAGGGGAGGAGTTTAGCTAGGTAAACAATAGAAGTCCAGTGGTGGCTGGTGTGAAATACAAGCTTGTGCAACTCTAAGTTTCTGACTGCCCTTCCAAAAAACAAATTCACAGTGAAGAAATGTTACTATTATTATGATTAGCCTGGTTACCAAGCCGTGCCCTGCTCTGGTAGTTTAGTAGGGCAGCCCTGCTGGGGTTGCTGTTTCGTGTGGCGTTTGAGCCATTGCACCCACAATCGACAAAATAGAACTGCAGATGGCAATCAACAACTCGGCGACCAGGCTGCACCATCTGTGCAGCTAGCAGGATGCGCCATCCACCAGAGCATTAGCAACCATGACTCTGATAAGAACAAAGGACTGTGCATCTGTTTCTGCTTCCCTCACCTTGATAATTTGACTATCACCTGCTGAGTTTGGTGTTACTGTTTACATTTCTCCAGCCTTGCCCTTAGCCACAGATACAGTGAGAATGACCATTTAAGGAAGTCCGGTACACTGTAACATCAAACTGGGTCTAATTAAAAAGTCTCACTACTACGAGATTGTAAGACTTAGGAAATGTGAGAAGGTTTATTAAAGGATTTGTAGGAGATGGGTAGACTTTGTTTTTTGCACTTTCTGACATGTTTAAGATGAGAATTCACTGTTGCAACATGGAATATAATATTCACCATTATCTTGCAGTAGTGTATTCATTCACCCTAAAAATATGAAAAATTGTGTCTCTTTTAGCTTAGAATGAACAGCATATATATGCAGGGAGAAGAGGCCCATCATATCACAATACTGCAAAAAGGTTTCTATGCTTGGGGGAGACAGAAACATTGATCATTAAAGTGAAAATGTGAATAACTGCAATGGATTTTGCACTTATTTCAGTGAACATTGCAAAAGGTTAGACAATAAGCAAAATTGAAGGGTGAAACATAGTTTGGTGAGCAAAGATAAAGCCAGTTTCAGGTGTTTTGAAAAAGCACCTGAACAACATGTGAGGTGTATGAAACAGCTAAACTAATATACTAATAGGATTGCATTGTAATGTGCCTAAATGTATTCTTTGCAGATTTTGAGAACTTTCCATTAAAAGTACTATGCATTTGGAGGGAATCTTGGTTCTAACAACAGCCTTGCATTTGCAAAATGGTGCAATCTCCAACTTCACTGTTGGATGTCACTAGTTGTTACCCAGTGAACTTTTAGAAGTGAGCATTATATTGTTTCATGTTGCATATACAGTAACCAAATTCAATCACATCATGTCATAGAAATGGGGAACTGGAGCTGAACAAAAGGAAAACTACATAGAGATATTTTGTCTTTGTGTATATGGATGCCTAAAATTTCAGATATTTACAGAAAGATCCTTCAGAAGAAAAGAGGAAGTCTCTGGAGAATATTACAGAGGCTGGTGGATGTGCTGTTTCCTGTTTCAAAATGATAGACAACACTGAGCTTCATGCACAACTTGCACAAAGAATTTTCTTTTTTTAACTCGCACATATAAGTGATTCAGGAAGAATTTACCATACTCACATTTTTTTCCCCATATTTAAAATTTTTAAGTGCAAGCACGAGTTACCAGTCCTCATTTGTTGTCAGACAGATGCCATTATTTAGCTGTAAATTAACCTAAGTTTTTCATCAAATAATAATGTGTATTGTCACAAGCAGGCTCAAAGCAGGTGACAATGAGGAGAGCCTACACAGGTTTGCATGCTAGTAAAAACTGGTTTATTGCAAATTTAAGATCAGACAAAAACATGTCCCAACAAAAATAAACATATGAGATGTGAAGTATGAGCATGTCAGTGGTGTCTGAAGTGAAAGGGTTATTGGAACATACGTGGGCATGTGACGCAGGTCACACAAAGGCAAATCAAACACACTGGTGATGTGGTCTAGAAGAGAGCGAGACAGAGACAGGTTAGGGGCAAGCTTATACAGACTTCAGAGGTTTTTAAAGGTCCCCACAGGTGGCTACTCAAGTGCCTTTGGCCCCTTCTTGGCAGCAGTCTCAGACAGGAGGAAGCAGAACAGGAAGGGATTGTAACAATATGACCTCTCCGACATTGTCATTTGTTCACTTTCTGTTGGTCAACTGGTGGCACAGTTTCTTTCATTCACCTCTAGGCTGAAGGGTTGCTTGTTAGTGCAGTTACTCTTCAATCACCAAACTTCAGCCAAAGGTTGATTGGGTCAAGACCTGGGTCAACAGTGGGTGACCCCTGACATGATGTAAATGTCAAACCTCAAATTATCTAATTTTCCTGTTGCTGTGATTCCTCTTGAATGGAGAGGTCTAGGGTTGCTGGAGTGACACCAAAGTCGTATGAAGTCAGGACTGGAAAGGAGGCTGATGGGTATCTCTGGCATCCATCAGTATTTTCTGAAGTTTTGAGTGCCCGTTGCACTAAACAGTAGCACAGAGTTTATACACAGATTCTGAAATGTTCTTGCATGAGGCCCTTTAAATAATACACTTTCTACTGTAACCCCAACAGTCCTCGAACTTAGTACCCTAACCATGACCTTTCTCATTTTCCCAGTGATTTATTACAGATCATATGTGACATTATGGGTACGGTACGTTCTGTTCCCAGGAGCTCTGCTACAGTAATTCAGGATACAGCCACATATGTTTGGTCGTTGGGTCATTGGAGAACTCCAGCACTGATGCTGTTAATAAGGTCCCAGTCAGTGTTCCAGTTCATCCCAGAGGCAGGTCAGGGCTCGGTGCACACCAATCCCATTCTTCCACAGAAATCTAGGACAGTCATTTCTGGTGTTGTGCTTGGGAGCACTGCTGACATCCAGCTGAAATTATATTACCATCTAAGGCATTAATATTCTTTCTTTGGAAGTGAGAGTAGAAACTTTTTGCAGTGTGTGCACCAAGAAGATGCAGGTTTTTAGAATCCATTTCTATAGTCCTAAATTCCTGTTGCGTATCTGTTTGTACTGATTTTGATTATGTATGGTTGATTTCAGTGAGTGTAAAAAGATTGAAAAATTATTAATTGAAATGGCTGATGTATACTCACCTGAGAAAATGTCCGCATGTAAAATAAAAATGTAAATTATAACCAACAGAAGTAAAATATTAATGTTTTACTTGTCACAGCACCATCCTGTTTTAACCTTAACCTTACTTCTGAGCCATGTTTAATAAGATGCAGTTTACGCTTTGTTTCAGGCACACGTTTAAATACAGAAACTAGAGTATGTTACTTTTCAAATGAAATCTTAAGTACGTTGGCCTTACACATCTTCTGTTCCATGAAACACAGAGGATGTTAAACTATTAATATGACAGTGTGCGATAAACTGTCAGAAGTGTGTCAGATCACAGACGATACAAATAATGTCGTAACGTTTTGTGCTCTGTAGAAACGTGTGTGTTTCTGTACCATTGTGAACATAGAGAACTGAGGAGACCTGACTATATTTTCTGACCAGGTGCAGCAGCTCCTCTGGCTTCTTCCTTTAACAAAGCCTGTCCTGTACAAAGACCTTCCACATACCTCATTTAGTCATTGTGCTACATCCCATTACCACACTGGCATCTTGACCTGCAAACAACAGGCAGTAGCCTCAGAAACACCTCAGGCAGTGAGCAGCAGCATCACTGATGCAGGCTTTCTTTTTTTTCCCCCTAAAATGTCATGTGGGCTAGAGCGTCTTTCAGCCCCTTCTTGGAACTGGCTCCAAACTGACCCAGTTTGCTGGTACTCAGCTGCTACTTTCAATGTCAAGTGTGTGTAAGTGCATGTGTGTGTCACAAAAAGAGACAGAGGGAGATCTGAGCAGCACAGACCAAGAGCAGTCTTTCAGATCCCAGTTAAACCCATTCAGACAGTGTTATTGACAGGCGGCTTCAGAGGGTGTAAACATCTGTCTTTCTCCTTTTGGTCCAATGTTCCCAGCATGCCCTGTGGTCACGGTAAGCCCTGGACGTGTCTTGACTTAATGTGCCATTGTTTAGTTCACTGCTTGACATTCATAGATGGTACAACAGTTGCTTTCTGCTGCTGCACCACTGCCTGCAGGATGTGTTTGGAGATTATCTGATACACACTTAATGCTTTCACTTGTATCTGTTGTCTTCGGTGTTTAGTTTGGAGGTCAGATATTGTTTTGATTATGCATTGCCATGGAATGTTTAGGGTTCCATTTATATTACATATATATTTGAATTCCAACATAGGTCCTAGTATATTCTGAGCTGATGCGTTGACAGTTCCATGTTATGACACATTTTTATCTGTTTTGACTATATGTGTTTATGTGTTAAAGACCTCTGTAAGGGTGTTAGCAAAATAAAAAAAAAATGTTATTCATTGGATTTTTTTTTTTAGTTTTTCAAGAGCATCTTTGTAATTCTGTCACACTCACTCTGATTTCACTGTTGTACCTGCCCACTTTCATCAGGAAACACTGATTGGTTGAACCTTAGGTCATTCCCAAGGTGACCTGGGATCAGATTCTAACACAAGGCAACTGTAAACACAGAATACTGCATTTTTCTGCACAATTTTCTGAAAAACAAATATGAAGAATATTGCCATTTGCTTGATGATAATGATGTGATGCTGATGTTTTAGAATTTTTATCTTTACTGGCCTATGTAGGAGAGACTAATATTTAATCTTGGGTATGATTGGTTATGATCTGTGATAACTTATAAGAAATCCAAAATTACTTTTTTTCTGTTGTCCAGGTGGATTATGGGGATCTATGTGGATTTCTTAGGACTGACAGTACTGAGCACAGCTTTTGTTTTACACTATAGACTTTCTGTGAACCTCAAAATCCAAAAACGATGGATTTTCACAGTATGGGACTTTTAACATTACATTAGCTTTTATTATAATCAATGAAAATAGCTCTGAAAACATTGTGCAAGTGATGTGCACGAGCTGCAACGCAAACATGAATAATCAATCTATAATCTGCTTACGGTAGATGTTTTAATGGGACATTTTGCACTGAAATGCATCAAGTGTGTAAATGGTTCTAATTAAACTAATACGATACAGGTAAATGTATTGTTTGGGTTTGACAGTTCAGACTATTGGGGTTCCTGACAAGCTGTCAGAAGAGACTGAAACAATAGACTGAATGTCAGGGAATGATAAAAGACAAAAAAGGAGAAATCACAGCTTTTTTTAACTCCTGCTGTTCATCGCTGTTTATTTTGTTAGTACAAGCATGGAGCTGCTTTGTGACTTCATCCCTTACACAACCAGTCATTACTCCCACATATGACAGTGATTTGTTTCACATGACATTAAAGAGTAGCACATGCACTTAAAGGTCTAAAGGACACACATAGTGGACTTCTTTGTTAGTGATGTCTGTTATGTAACTAGAAGTTTCAGCCAAAAAGGCAGAATTTTGAGACTTCACATGCAGATTTTCCATAGCATGTCAGTGTGATAGCTTGGAAATGGCTTGAAAAATGTACTTGTTTGGTTCTATTGGTTGTCAAAAGGGAGCAGTAGTTTATGTTTGAAAAATGACATAATAAGTTGAAATTGTCCAAACCAATTTCCTCGAAACTTGCCATAGTTATTGTTCATAATCAAATCTCACACCTAACAACTTTTTGGATAGGTGCTGCTGGTAATTCTGTAACAGGGGACACAACTTCTTGACACAAAATGTGAAAATGCTTGAAAGTGACTGAACCGATGTACTTGAAGAATGCCATATTTATTGATCACTTCAAAGATCTCCATTTTATCATTGTTAGAGATACTGTATTTTCTGGACTATATGTCGCTCCTGAGTTTTTGTCGCACCAGCCAAAAAATGCATAAGGAAGAAGAAAAAAACGTGTATATGTCGCACTGGAGTACAGGTCGCATTTTTTTGGGGAAATTTATTTAACAAAATCCGACACCAAGAACAGACATTTCATCTTGAAAGGCAAGTTATAGTAACAAATAGAATAGAGGACAACAGGCTGAATAGGTGTCTCATATGTTAATGTAATATGTTAACAGTTATTCACATAACAATAGCATAAAGAACATAATAAAACAAGTTCATCAAACTCACGATCTCACTCCTAATGACTAAATCCTTGAAATTCTTCATCGTTGGTGTCCTTCTGAACAACTCCGCCAACTCAACTCAACAGCATCAGTTCCATTTGCAATAATTCCGGCCTTTCTGAATCCCGACAGGATGGTTTTGTTTGTCAGTCAAGTCCATGCCTTGTCGATCCGTCCGAGGAAAGTTGCATGGTGCATCCTCCCGGTTACTGTGAAGCTGTGCTCTCCATCCATCATCCACTGCTCCCACAGGTGACGCAAAACTGTCTTAAAGCTCCGATGCACCGAGATGTCAAGTGGCTGGTGTAGTTTGGTTAAGCCTCCAGGGATGATGGTAGGTATGATCATTACTGGTAATGTTTACATTTTAAATTGTCAGTGATACAGGTGCGGCAGATGCAGGTACACAAGCCTAGAGTGCCGTCTGACGGCCATCAGTGTGACAAACAACGAACATGTGAAATAGTTTGTATATACGTCGCTCTGGTGTATGTGTCGCATCCCTAGCCAGACTATGAAAAAAGTGCATTTTTTGTCCAGAAAATAGAGGAAGTGGTGCTACTTAAACTGATTTGGGGTCAGAATGAACTTCACCACAGGTGTCAAACTTGTGCCATGGAGGGCCGAGACCCTGCAGGTTTTCTCTTCAACCAGTCACTAAAGTGGGTGATTTTCCTGATTAGCTCCTCCCCTCAATTTGAAGGCGTACTGATCAGTGAAATCACCTGCTTTAGTGCCTGGTTGGAGAGAAAACCTGCAAGGTCTCTGTCCTCCACGGAATGAGTTTGACACCCCTGAACTATATGGATGTGTGTCGCTATGGTAACTGCCATGGAAAACAGTAATATCATGGACATGCAGGTGGAGCAGTGTTCTGACTTCTTATTGGGATTGGTAAGGCTACACATGCATCCAACTTGACATGATCACACCTCACACTACACAACCAAGTAGTGTGTCTGAAAATTGCTTTGTTAATGAATGTTGTGTTTAACTGTTTGCTAAATGTGCTTGAAGTTTTTTTCTGTGTGCCATAATTATGCTCTCCTAGGAGCTTAGTTCTGAATACTGTGTTGTTGACTCTACTACCCCATTGTTGCCTCCCCTCCCCAACGCCCCACTTTCCACTTTTTCCCCCTCTTAAGGTTGGCGCGAACCCAGTTTGCTGCTGTTTGTGAATCTCTCTTTATGGGATCAATGAAGTATCTGTCTATCTATTTGTCTATCTGTCTATCAATCTGTCTGTCTGTCTGTCTGTCTGTCAAAGAAAAGAAGCTATAGTTCCAATGTCTGGGCATTAATTAATTAAATTTAATTCACATTAAACTTGCCCTACTTACTGACCACTATTGAATCTACATCCTGGCAGCTATTAGGTCAGATGGTGCTACTGCTTGGAAGAAGGAAAGACTTAACCACTCAACCATTTAAAATTCTGCAATTTGCTGGCCGCGTTTTCAGCAGATACATCTACCTTGCCATCATGGGTGATCTAAGAGCCTCAAGTTCAATTATGCTTTCATGGCTTTCAACAAAAATAAGACACTCTAATAATTTCAGCACTCAAAGATACTCCAAGACTGATTTTGTTCATGCTTAAAAAATGTGTATTAGATAACCAGAGCTCAAGTCTAAAAACAGCAGCTACAAAACAAAACCATTTTCCAGATCTACGGTGAATAAGAGCCAGCAGTTATATCGGACCACAGGGACTGTGCTCACACAGTCACCTAGAGGGCTTTGCTGTCCACTGGACTGTTTCATCTGTGATAAGCACCTCCAGTCAATTTTTCCCCACTTGTGCTGTTACTTGTCTTGGCTTTATTTGTAGCCAGCAGACACTTTACGTAACATGGCACTCTTTTTAAAAAGTGAAATTATCTTAGTGCTCCACTTTTGTGTGCTTGAAATTCTACAAACAATGGTTGCAGCAATGCATGTGATGTGTAGAAGATGGAGGTTGTATCAGTAATAATCTAGTAATGGTTCAGTGCTTTGTTGTTTTACTCAAATCTGATCATAGAATGTATTCGGTTTGTGCAATTAGAAGAAAAATTAAAATTCTATATAATGAGAATCTTTTGCCGGTTATATTGCTTTTGTCCTTTTGTATATTTTACATCCTTTGCGTCTTTGCCATTGTTTTTGTTTTGTTACATCATTTTGGATTTAGGAAGCTGAGCAGGCTCACCACTGAGCATTACTGTTCATAGCAGGTAGAAAAGTACAGGTAGAAAAAGTAATCTTAATGCTGTTGGAGGCTCATTTACAGAGCGTAGATACAGTTGTCCTATGTGTCCACTGAGATGTACTGTAAGCGCCACAAACATCCTCAGACACAAACTGCTGTTTGGTAAATTGCACAGCACTGAATCACACTAGATGACAGATTAGCTGCATGTCATAGATTGTATATATTAGTGGACAGAGTAACTGTGACATCACCCACTGGTTTCTGAACTGCTGTTTTGCGGCCAGTCAAGTTGTGATGTCCTGGAACCAAAAACTGGACATGACTATATTTGCAGAAACGTGGGCAGAGATATAGGCGTGCAGTGTGTTTAGGAGTTTTAAAGCTAAGCTAATGCTAAACGCTGACTGCCTCGGTGAAACTTCATCACGCATTACCTAGCAAAGTCATGTTGCGTCGTTGCTAGTGTAAGCATTTAACAACAACTCCAGTTGAGCATCTATCAAGAGAACATATGTTCCGTTAAAATAAATTCAAGCTATGAAGGTCCAACTCGGTTGGACATAGCAGGTTGAGTTTCCATAGAGACCTTTTAAAAATTTAAAGATGGACTAGGTCAGTTGTTCGAGGGTCCAAATAAAACAAAGTCGTTACGTATTCACTTTGTATTTTCAGAGAGAATTCCAGTGTAACTTTATGGAAGTCAGTGTTTCTAGGCGCGGAAGGAAGAGTGCCAGCAGTATTGTAATTTCTGCATTGGCCTCACTGCACAAACCCAGTCCTGGACCATTAGTGCATATCCATAAAACCATTTAAGGCTAATTTTGATATTTGGCAATATTTATGTAAAATTGCCAAAATTGAATAAATTGAATGTAAAATTTGAATAAACTCACCAAATTTTGCAGAGTTGCGTTTTTTGACATTTTTGGCAAAAGTGTAAATGTTCATGAGATAAAGAGATACAACTTTTGTACAATGAGTTCTGACATAGTGAACATTTACATGTAAGTAATGTGATTTGACCAGTTATTTACAGTCTTCACAGTTACAGTGTAAGAATGAGTAGCAGTTCGGGCTTGGACTGATGAGGACACAAAGCTTTTCCCAGGGGAGTTGATTATGTCTGTCCCATTTATGCCAAAAATATTGGATACTCTACTTCTCCTACTGTTTATTAAACTCACATAGCCCAGAGTACCACCTTCTAACCAAATGATGAGTGTATTTGCAATATGACATGCATCATCTTCTTGCAACCTTTCAAAAATTTGCTTCAAATTTGCTTCACATTTTGTAGCTACATGGTGTGTTTCACTCTGTCTTCCATACTGGTCCCATGCTGCTTACTTCAGCCTGTTCCAATTCTATCAGCTTCACCTTCAGTTGACAATTATAGTGAAATATCTCGCTCTCCACCCCTCGCCTCATGCTCATCTGTTCAGCCAAGAATGGCTTCAACTGGAGATAAAGTGTAGAATCACACTTACACATTTGATCTGTTCATATATGCAATTCTTTCTGCTGGAATGCACCCAATTATATTCTTATTATGCATATGATATCACTGCTGCTCAATAATAGTCTGTGCTTGTAGACTGGCAGCACTGTAGACATAAAGTCAGATCCAGCACTGCGACACAGTGCGTAAACCATTGTTTCACATACGCAGAATTATCTGTACACTTCATTATTCCTGTGCCAGTGCTGTAGATAGGGCAGCATATATGAGAGCCATTATTATTCTGGAACAGGTAAAAAATTCTCCAGGATGTTTTGTGAGTTTGTCATTAAAGCTGCATTTCCCAAATGCATGAGGACATTAAACAGATCATAGTGCCTTCTTTACTTTTCAGCCTCCTGAGGCAGCTGGATGCCAACATCTTGATTGTGAACATAACTCCAGAAGCAAGTAATGCAGGCTAGACAAATTGTTACCATAGGTGCATCTATTAAATATCTTGGTTAAGTTCGAATTTCAGTGAACTTGACCTTGAAATTAGCATTTTGTCTGTGCTTTATTTGCATCTCTAGTAGAAAAGGTCTCTTCTGATCAGATGTGGCCTGGCAACACGCCTGTGTAATGCCAGGTCTGACCAGTCACAATTTCAGCTGGTCACTTGGATCCAGATGTCTCAGGACAGATGTGTGGGCCTATGTGAATGCTTTAACTCGTCCTGGTGTACTGTGCTCTGATCTATTTAAATCAAACACAGCATGCTTCAGCTGATAACACTAGCTAAGATACAAGAGAGATGGGTCTTATCAGAAAGTCTGTTGGGACAGTGTTGTAGCCTCAGTCAGCACATTGTGAGCACCTGTATGTGTCTCTCTCTTTTTCCAAGACTTATAAAATATGCCACAGGCGTAAATTGCCACTTAAATGGCAAGTTTGACTGGGGACTTTTACATCCTTAAAGCAGGGTCCTCACCACACCACTGGGAAAACATGCAGCAACTCTGAATGTTTTGCACAGGCTGAGGTAAAATGAATGGAGATAAAATTATATATATTAAAAAACGCCAAACAATCTGAAGAATAAAACTGTAACCATCGTCCATCCACCAGCAATGCTCTGCTATCAATAGAAGGTTTGTTAGTATTTAATGTGGTACATAGACATGACATTTGAGAGCTGGTATGAGAATTAAACACACCATTCATATATTTTTTATACCAAACAGCTGAACACAGCCATGCTGACACATCTTTGGCAAATGCTGCAGCTTCTTTCTGCAAATATCAGCAGAAATCAGACTTTCCTCCCCTTAACCTATATAAAGATTTTCATTTCTGTGTCTTCTCTGTCTTTGCATCACCCAGGAAGCCACTTTCTCAATTTTTGATGATGGCTGTATAATTACACTGGCTGAAGATATTCATTAAACCTCTGTCTAATTGAGGTGTGAATTGGTGGCAAACCAGCAGAGAAAAGAGGCAAGAGATGAGATAATGAACAACGGGAAAGGGACGGAAATGATTACCTTCCCAGTAAGCAGTAAATGTGCTCTGACCTCAATTTCAAACAACAGAGAGATTAAGGTCCTGTGCTTCATGGTGAGGACAGTGTGGTTTGGGGCAGTTACGTTGTTTTCCTCTTCAGACTGTAAATGGACAGAAAAGTGGCACAGAGGGTGCCATTAACGGTGTGATACCAAAGTATACACACCAAGGCATCGTTTGCTGGTAGTAAGTGAATGAGCACTGGTAAACTAAGCTACCTATAGGTTACAATGAAGTAAAAATATGAAGGTAATCTTCAGACCTTACTATGAATCAGGTTAGCTCTACTGTTGACGACTGTAAGGCAAGGCAGGACAAGGCCATTTTATTTATATAGTACATTTCATACACAGCTCAATGTGCTTTACAAAAAACAGAAAATTGACAAAACAGATGCATTAAAATTAAAGTGAAAAATACAAAAAAAAACGTAGTGTTAGATCATGAATGTTTTAAGCATGAATATTTGTGGTTCACACACGTTACCACATTGTCATTCTCAACTCATGACCACTGATACTTGATCATAGCATTCCAGGGTGTGCATACATGGTATATTTTCATATGGCTTAAGCTATAAACTATATTCATAAATGGTCAGATTCACAACAAAGACTCCAATTGCTTTATGAACTTTTGTTTTGAGGCCAATTGTTTTTAACTTCATTGTCATCATTTTGGCCCCAAAATGCTGTATTTGAAGAAATAGAAATGAGGTGGAACTTCAAGTGTCATGGATCATAATCAAACATTCCCTAACAAATTCATTTTATGCTTTTGTTAGTGTACACTTTTAACTGCACCCACCATTTAGCTGTCTGCCAGAACAAAAATACTTACTTTACTATCACTGTTTCTATCTGCATGTACCGGTAGGTGTCGCCGGCAGATAGACACATGTCTGCAGCAAGGCAAGTGGCCTTGAAGCGTGATGTTGTGCACTCATAGGGTCTTGGCCTGCCTTTGGCTTTGTAACCAGAATAGCGTAAGTTGTAAGCACAAAGCACTGGCTGGTCCGCATAGGGTGTCCGAACCACTTGATCCTTTGGTGTTCGCTGTGGTGTAGCACTGGTGTTGTCCCTACCATTTCTCAAATCTCCTCATTTCTTATTTTGTCAAATCTGGTCTTATTATTTTGCTGCTTTCCTCGTGCATATCATTCCACATGGGTATGTGAGGACCAGCAGAAAGATGGTCTGTATCAGTTGTGCCTTGATGTTCATTTGGATGTTTGGGTGTCTCAAGAGAGGAGCAAGATGGTAGCTGACTATGTTTGCTTTCCGACAGCCAGAACAAAACTGTGTACACACAAAAAGTGGTGTATTCCCTTTTCCACAAAAAAGTTCAGCTGCATCAAGACTGAAATGATTGTGGAAATGTCCACTGCCCTACGCGTACGCATGTTTCTACAGTTAATGTTCCATTAGTGATGTCAACGAAGGCCTGCTTTGGAGGGGGGCGGAGCAGCGCCGAGGAGGGGGGGCTGTGACGCGTGGGTCACTATTGGTGGTTTCTTGTGTGTCCAGCTTCATGGGTTATCGTTGAAATTAAATTTGTTGTTTCTGGAGGCCATCGTGTTTTTTTGTAGGAAAGAGTTTCTTTTTTTGTGTGTGTTTCTCAAACAAATGTTTGGCCCTGAAAACAGTTTTTCCATAGGAATCTACTTTGCGGATTTCGCCTATCGTGGGTTATTTTTAGAACATAACTCCTGCGATAAACGAGGGACCACTGTATTGTATGCAGCAGAGATACAGGATGAACAATTAATGCATCCATGTGGATGCAACTAGATGAGTGGATACACTGTAAAAGCATGTGCAAGTGATGCAGAAAATGCATTAACAATGACTTAGAAGATTTAGTCAAAGGGTGCAGTGTATTTAGAGACCAAGAGGATTTTCTGGCTCAAAATGAGGACTGGTTCATTTGCCCCTTTAAGTTTCCACTGGCAACAAGTTTTAAATGCCTCAGCCTCACCCTTTCCCTGGCATACTTCTGCATCCATTTACAATAATGGTGTGTGTGAGATCCAAGTAGACACACACTTCTTAATGGATAATGTATGGACTTTGAACAAGCCGTATGTGCCTGTTGTGTGGAAGACTGCAGATTGATCCCCAGTGCTCTCAAAGATTTTTAACTTAATTACTTTAATTTTTTCCACCAAATGTTGTGGGGAAGGGGTCAGTAACAAACAAACCGACATTAAAACACAACTCGTTGGCGTAAGCTAAAAATTCCTGTATATCACAATGAATGTGGTGGGTACCTTGGCGGAGGTATGTGCAGTGAGTGCTTCTAGTTGTTAAATCCAAATTCAACGTACAATTTGATTAGATAATCTAAAACAGGCATAATGCAAAAAATCACAGCGTCAAAAAAACACATTATGTTTTATCACACAAATTTATGTCTTTAATCTCAGATTTTTTTTTTCTTCCAAATGTATGCCTAAAAACTCAGATAATATCCAATTGTTTTGCTAATTTGTGTGTTTTTTTCCTCATAAATTTGCCACGTTAATTTTCTGAGTTTCTATTCTCACTTTTCTCACATGTAGACATGATTTTTGATCATGCAGAGAAGACGATCTCTGCAATCTGATATTCTCACATGTGCTCTCATGTGCACACGAGAAATGAATACGAACTGTTTCATACTGTACATCTGGATTTGTTTGTGCGTATGCCGTTTTCTTGATTTAAGTGTATGCCATGTTTCTGTAGGTAATCCATGTGAGTCTTTGTACAGTACATGAGGCCCCTGCACTCCTAATTGGAACACCACCAACTTTTGGTCAACATATCTTCCCTAACCACCTCCTACTAAAGGGTTTTGCTGCTTAACATTACCTGGCCCATGTTCAATTTTCAGCAGCGAATGATTTACACTGTCTTTAACCTGGTACTCTTAAAAACCAATAGTGTAGGTGCCCTGGGTGTCAGGTCCATCACCAAGCTTGATTAACCTAAAACACAGAGTATAAAAAACAGGCTTTTTGCAAAGAGGGAAGAAAGCAGGAGCTTGGCATCCATCGGTCTTTCTTCGAAGCTTCCTCCTTCGTTCAGATGTTT
>JAQQAE010006890.1:0-14149 GCA_029823295.1 Pseudamia nigra
ATATATCTTATGTGGATTTCTAAGTTTGGGTCCCAAGGAGACACCATATTTCTTTTTGAGTCTAGCACATAAAAAACACTTAAAGAGGTATATATGATGATATGTTTATATGCATGGAGAATCTATTTTGTGTTATGTAAATCTATATATGTACAGGTCGCTGCATCAGTCAGTCTCTTCGCTGTAATGGTGAGAATGACTGTGGTGATTCTTCTGATGAAGAGCGGTGTATGGTGATGAATCGCAGACGTGACACGTGTTCCACCCTCCTGCCTATTCCTGGTTCTGAGCGTGGCACTCAAGGGTAAAAACCACATTACTGTGACAGCTGTTAACGCTATTACTCACTTCGCTTAGTTAAATCAGCATAGATGCTTTATGACAACATAAAGCTTCGACAAAAGAATGATATCAAAATGCAAAAACAATTACACTATAGCTTCCTTAAAGGCAGCAAATTAAATCTTTTTTAGGATTAATTAGCTGTTTTTAATCGATTATTTACTCATTTGATTCCTTTGAAATGCAATATGACCTTATTAGGCAATACTTGATGTTTTACCAAGTGAGCAAGCTAGTGTTAAGCATTACCTTACCCATAAGACCCCGGACACACTGCATGCCCTCCTGCTCCACCTTCACTTCTCCAAATATGGTCACATCCTGTTTTTGGCTTCAAAATGTCATCCGAAAAGTGACAACAAGTTTGGCCTCAAAACAGGTGTGGGCGACCTCACGGTTAATATATACAAACTATGGGCTAGAAACATTTTATGTTAATCATCCTCATCACATGCTTATTTCTAAACTTGGTCGTGTCATACACTCTGCATCTATTACTTATTTTTGGTTACTTTTTCAACATCAGCATGATTACTGTGGACATGAGACATTAGTCATTTGCACTGTTCGTACACCTGTATACCCATATGTTTTAAATGAGTCATATCTCACTGGTTAATATGCATTGTTCTGCTTTTCATAGCTACAATATTTTGACTGGGGACTTTATGAATCCTGTACTTGATCCAAATTACTATGGAGGAAAGTGTGAATACGTTTACAACGGTGAATGGAAGAAATTCACCTACGACTCAGTCTGTGAAAATCTGCACTACAATAAAGATGACAAAAATTTCAGGAAACCGTACAACTATCATACCTATCGTTTTGTGGTATGTTAATGTTCAATTACCAGTTTGTGCACCGGTGTTGTTTTTCATGTCAAAACAAGATATTGTGATGCATAGTTTTATCCATTACAGGCTCAAGCTACATCAGAGGGCTCTCATGAGTATTATGAAGATATGGCGAGTCTACTGAAGGCAAGGAAAACTCTGGGCTCCTTTAACGCTGGTATCTCAATTGGGATCGCTCCTGTGAAAGTGGGACTGAGTGGAAGCATGGAATCTGCATTTCTGAGCAACATGACAAGATATAAAAGCCAGGTAAAGAACCAGCGCAGACATGATCTGAAAAGGTCATAGAACCAGAGGATATTTGATTGGCCATGATCACAGGGTACGGCTGAAAAAGGCATCTACCAAATATTATAAAGTATTATGTTGTTACAAACAGCAGCGTTGCCTGTTGATAGGATGGAGATCTGATAGTGGTCAATAACAATGGCAAATTTCATATAAATTGAATCTGATATTTTTGAGCTATAGACAGTCTTAGTCACCACCATTTCTTTCCATCTCTCTTCTGGGTTATGGGATTGCACTATAGTCGACAGCAAGTGGTAATGTGGACAATTTTGTGATTTTGACTAAATGATGCCACCATCTACACATAATTCTTTGTCAATTTAAAGCACAATTTTACAGGTCGCACTTTTTCACAGATAGTGAAATATTAATAAGTTTTGTGTAAGTGCACTCAGTGGACTTTCCCATTTCCCATGTCACACAGTATCAGTCACAACACTAAATTGCCACCTCTGCAGATTTAGCCTTGTTTTTCGAGAATAAAGTAGCAAAAGAAGTGAAAATCATGCCAGCTCTTGTTGAACTGAAGAAACACTGCATCGGCTCCGAGTTATGGTGACGTCCCATGTGCAACTTCCTGTGTATAGTCTTTTTAATTACATATTTTCATAGTCTAGTATCTCGACAGTTTTACAACAAAGTGCTGCCTTTTTGACTTTGCAAGTTATCTTGTAAATTGAAAATTTTGTCAGAATCAGAAAGTTATCTGCCACTTGCCATTGACTATAACGTAATTCTTTTTCTGAAATTAAGTTCCATGACTCAAAACCAGAAGGGGCAGGATTTAAGCTCTCTCGTGTGTTTTTTTATTATTACATGCTATAGTGGGCCTATCCCAATAACAGTTGTCCCACCAATTCCAAAAATTTAAAAGACAGAGACACTACGGTGGACAAAAACTATGGAAAATTTCAGTTTCAGTTCAGACACTTTTGAGTTATAGACAGCCTGAGTTACTTCCTTCTGCCTCTATTCTAGGTTATGGGACCTACAGTAACTGTGAAAAAAATTACATTGTAGTCATTAGAGAGACAGTTTTCTGATCCTGAAATAATTATGCCATCATTAACACCTATGATGTTTGTCAATTAAAAAAAAATCAATTTTACAAGTCAAGAAAGTGGCTCACACAAATGGTGAAATATTGGTTAGTTTTGTGTGAGTATGCTCAATGGACTTTATTTCCCATCTCATGTAAAGTACTGATACTGTACCTCAGCAAATTTAAGGTCATTCTTTGAGAGTAAATAAATGAAACAGGAGAAAATTGTTCGAGTCCTGCTGATATTGAGCTGTCGAGACTCTTCAACAACTCTGAACAGACTGTTGAGAGACAAAATTGCAGCGTCTTTAGAATTATGTACATTCACAGCATCTTTCTCTCAGTTTTACCACAGACACAACACATAAACACAAACATCATATGTGTTTCATATGATGAATTCATATGGAATTAGAAAATTATCTGCTGCTCACCACTGACTGTAATGCAATATTTTCTGTTTAGCTCCCAGGAGTCAAAACTAGAAGGGGTGGGACTTAAACTCTATTACATATTTATTTCTTCCAAGTAGTAGCATCCGCCAGTGAAAAGCAGCAGCCAATAGTTTATAGGATGGAGATACTGACGTGGTCAATAATCATGGCAAGAACAAGTAAATTGGTTCAGCCACTTATAAGATAAGATACACTTTATTTATCCCACACTGGGGAAATTCCTTTGTAACAGCAGCTACAGCGTTGACACAGAAAATAAATATAATATAATAACAGAGCACACATGCAGGTACAAGATTAAAAATAATAATTAATAAAAATACCACAATTATACACACACAGAATAAAAAGTAAAGGCATCAAGGAAGAGAAGTATTGCACTCAGACTGGATTATGTACAAATTGCGCGGGATAAATCTACAAATGGGATTATTTACACAATGCAATGGTTAAAGTGCAGTATTCTAAGCTATCAAAATAACACACCAGATCCATGGACACAGATTCTGCAGACAGGGCATCATGAAGCCAATATATGCCTTTTAATAGTGAAATAATAGTGGAAATGAATGTAAAACAAGTTATATTTGTGCATTAAAAGGTTTGTTTTTTTCTTGTTCCCAGGATCTTGGATTTGTTCGACTTTCGTCCAAAGTACAAACTGCCCTCTTCAAGATGAGAAGTGATAAGCTGATGCTTCATGAGGATTTTTATTACGCCCTCATGGACCTTCCAGAGCAGTATAATTTTGGGATGTACTCTCATTTCTTCAACACGTTTGGCACTCATTATGTCACAGAAGGATCCATGGGAGGAACCCTGGAATATGTTGTGGTTATCAACAAAACCTCCACAGCACAATCAAGTACAGCGGCATTTTAATGGTTCACTCAGTGTAATAGTGATGTGTTATAGAGGGTTTAATTTAAGGCTGTTACTGTTTTATGTTGACAGTGCTTACAAGTGAATTACTTGGATATTGTATTGGTGGTTTCATTGGTGTGGGCCAAAAATTAGGGACCTACCAATCTGTTAGCCTCACTGTGGGGGCAAAAGGTTGTCAAAAGGATAAAGATCGTGAAGGAGGTGAGTCGCCCCAAATCTGTTTCTGTATATCCCATGCTCCACTAGCTGGCAACATTATGTTTTTTTTTTTTGTTTGTTTATCAGTGTTATAGAAAGTGTTTGTTTTTGAAATGCAGGTAGTGGCTCCAGTTCAGCACAGATTGAAGACATCATCACTCTTGTGAAGGGAGGAATCACAGAGAGCAGCAGTGGCCTGTTGGCTATCAGGAACACAGACACCTATAAGAAATGGGGAGCGTCCCTCAAATACAACCCAGCACTCATCGATTATGAGGTGACATACCATCGCCAATGAAAAATGTTTATTTTGTCATCTAAAATGCAGAATAAAATCTCCTTTAACGCGAGTTGAGACTTTGAGAATTGTCCAACTCTCTACTCACAAATAACAGAATAGCTCAGGACTGTCTTGATGGAATTTTTTCCTATTAGGCACAAATGTTCTCCCTGGACACGTGACTAATTGAATTGATTTGATTTTAAAGACTACGGTGCAGAGTCCTCAAAAATACTTTTTTTGGACATATCAATTCATATACAATTCAAATATAATCTTTTGTAAAACTCTAATCTGGTCTTTATTCAAAATCATATTGGTATGAAAAAAATAGTATCTTAAGTTGTGACAGTGTGTCTCGTTTAAGAGACACACTGAGTTTTCATTTTAACATAAAATAATCACTTAAAGCTTCAGTGCACAGAGGTGTTTTTTGTTTGTTTGCTTGCTGTCACTGGGCAAAAAAAAAACATAATCATTGTTCAGCTTATTGTAACTGCAGTGGTCTAAGAGGAAAAAGAATTCCACACACTTCTCTTGACACTGTTATTGGGCTGTAGAAAATCAGCTCTATGATGGGTGGCTCTCGCTATTGTTTTCATACTGCTCTACTCCATGGTCTATCACATAAGCTTGGAAAAATGGCTTCACTTTTACTGCAGCAGCATGAAAATGTATCAGGCATCTACTGTATATTCACACTTTACACTTAGATTATGAACGGGAGAAGAGAGATGTATAGGAAGGGTAATTTCAGATTCTAGTCTTTGTCCCTGAACTTGCTTCTTTCTATCTTAATATCATTTATTAAATTCCTTCAAGGCCTCATAACGTATGAATCTGAACCGACACCGATGTAAACTGTACCTTCACTGGTTCACGGAGGCATTCAGGGGGTTTGTAATTTTAGTAACATTTTAGTGTGAACTGTCTGACATTATTGCCTGTCATTGTCTCTGTCTATCCCACATCACAACTCAGATCAGGCCAATTTATGAGCTGGTGCGTTTCAGTACAGCTGTTGACCACGTGGGTGTGAGATTAGCCAACCTGCAGAGAGGCTGGGAGGAGTATCTGCAGCAGTTCGACTCCTGTCGCTGCGCCCCCTGCAGGCACAACGGGATCCCCATCCTCTCAGGAACCTCATGTAGCTGTGTCTGCAAGTCTGGCTACCAAGGGGAGGCCTGTGAGCAAACTATGAGAAGCGGTAAGACTGAAAAATTAACTCACAGCAGCTAACATAAATGACTATTTTTACTTACTTGCTTGGGTACTGAAATTCAGTACCAACATGTCTAACATATCCAGTACAGACCAGATCACAGTCCAAATGTTGGTGCTTTATTTGAATACCAACTTTTATGTTTAGTGTTGTGGCCATCATTGCCCTCTGGTGGCTACAAATGGACAAGACAGGCAACAGTAGGCTACACTGTAGTAGGTAATTAGCGTAGTTAGCTTAGCTAGTAGCCATCATCGAAAACACAGCAAAATGCCTAAAACAAAGCGGTGCAAAGTGTGCGTTTGCTTCACTAAGAAGGCAGACTCCAGCACCACAAAGTACAGGTTTGAAAGGATTTGCATATAAAGGAGAACATATGTCAAAGTTAATGAAGCGTGTGATGAGGAATGATCAGCTGACACTGTGGGCATCCCTGACCCCCATGACTCCCATCATTGTCTTATTTTTAGAACATATTTTCTTTTAAAGTACCAATTTAGGGACCATTTTGGCACAGGCAACACTTTGAAAGTATTAATTTGGCACTAGTGCTGAAAAAATACAAAACAATACCCAACCCTTGACACAGTACAAGGAGTTGTAATTTGGATTGATAGTTATTCATGCACATGCATCTTGTCATGCTGCCTCCACATGCAAAAGTGTCATTAGCTGAAAATTATGGGCTTACTTAATCAAGTAGAGGTATGAAACTGACCAGTGACTCAAAATAAGCCACGGCCTGTAAAGTTTTATGACTTATATTACAATGTGATTATGTACAGTATGTACAACATGTGACATAATCACGGTTACAACAGGCACGCTTACATCCAGTTGGAGTTGGAACAGTGAGTACGGCTGGGTAGTTAAGGAAGGAGCAGTCATGCTGGGACAAATGGACACGTGCAAGTGCATCCTGGGTCTCAACCTTGTGGCAAGTGTGCTTGCTGCCAAACATGTCCAATTCCTGCATATACAGTACTGTGTGCTCATTTACTGATTTGTTTGCTTTTTCTGTGATAACTAGTTCAGAGGAAATAACAGTCAAGCAGCGGCATTTCTTGTTTACAAACTCTTTGCTTGAAAATGACTGAAAATCTCATGTCTGCGTGGTAGATCGGAGGACTGATGGCTCGTGGTCCTGCTGGGGGTCTTGGTCAACTTGTACATCAGGGAGAAAGACTCGGACACGAACCTGCAACAATCCTTCACCCGATGCAGGTGGAGCAACTTGCCTGGGCTCCACCTCTCAGACTAAACGCTGTTAAAAAATGAATAGCCAGCTCTGCTTGTTAGTCAGTAAATATGCTCTTTTTGGCCTTTGTTTGTGAAGCACCTTGAGATAATCTTGTATGATTGTGTTTGACACTATGGAAACACATCCAACTTTGAACTGAAATGAAACTGAATAAAATTTTTCACAGCACATACCATTTTTAAATAAAATAGAATGAATTGTTTTACTGCTTTAAATTTGCTGAGTTATACTGTAGGTGTTTCATTGCTGATACGTTTAATGGCTGCAAGTTTTATTTATTGTTTCAGCCTTGTCGTATAAGAGTCTTTAATCATTTTTGGATCGAGCCATCTTTTAGTAAAATTTTTGTTTGAAGCCATTGTAGCAAACCATTTCCTATGAATGCGATCAGCAGTCACAGCAGGCAGACAAAGGACAAAACAGGCCACACACTGATCATCCAGTTCATAAAAGGTCAACTTTTATTACTGCCAATGTACAGCTTTTACACACAGTCAGTGGACTCTTGCTGGAGTCCCATGCACTCCATGCCCCCGTTGCTCGGTGCTGGGTTGTTACATTGTCGACTCCTTCTTTTAGTTCCTCCGCTGCAGGATGACCACTCGCCCCAGCAACTCCAACTGCCATCGATAGCTACAACTGTCAGAGGGAGTCATGTTATATGTCAGTGAAAAAAGTTAAATATTGTACATACACTCAGCTGTATTAGGTACACCTTGCTAGTAGGAACATGATATAACTCTGTAAATCCTAGATATGGTTGTGTGTGTAAATCCAAACCCAGTAGCAACCATGCCACATTCAAAGTCAATGAAAAGTCTCAAATTGTGACACTTCAATTTATTTCTAGTCATGTATATGTATAAGTCTATTAGAGATTTCTGTTGAGGTTTTGACAAAATAAAGTGTGTTTATTTGCTCCTTGGTTTTCCAAGGGCGCTTTGTAATTAACACACACATACTTTTCATCAGAAAATTGTCTGACTGGTTGAACCACAGATCATTCCCAGGGTGACTTTGAATCATATTTTGACATGGCTACAGTAAACACACAATAGTGCCCCTTTTGTGGTCAATTTCCTGAAAAGCAGTTAGGGATACTAGCAGTTGCTCATGAGAAAGGAGTGTGCAAATTTTATCTTGACTAAGATTGGTTTAAAATTTTAATTTTACTTGGTTATTAGGGAAGAACTAAGGTATTGTAGCTGAACTATGATTGGCTCTTACTTTTGATATCACAAATGCAGAAGGGCTTTTCATCGGTGTGATTTCTCTGGAGTGACAGTACTGAACAAATCCATGTTTTCACAGCCTTTACAACATGGATGCATAGATGTCCCTGGATATGAACCTCAAAACCCAATAAAGATGAGTTTTACAGTACTGGACCATTGCGTCCCTTTCCATGTTGAATAAATAAAATATTTGAATTAACCACCTGCTTCAAGTGTTGAATGAGCATTTTTATTTTTTATTAGCCTCATAGATATTAAGTCACAAGCTGCTGCTACATAGCACCTACACAAGAGGTTAGAAGACGCTTATTATGTTTGCATCCTACAGAGACAGAAAGCCAGCTGGGCAATTGCCACGACTGCAGTTCCATTAAGTTTAGACATAAAAAATTTGGTTAGGTTTTGGACAAAATATGGTGAGCCAGTAATGAAAAATGCATAAAAGCACAAAGTACCAGAAAATGCGGGACACAAACTCTAGTTTCCTGGAATGCCTGAGTTTTATGGTACCACAGCCAACCTCAGCCACCTCCTCCTAATATTTGGACCCTCTCAATCAATGCTGGGAGCACCTTGAACCCCTTTAATGCAGATGCAACAAACGCCTGCTACTCCCTACCAACGACTGACCCCCTAATAATATCTAAATCAGCTGTACCGACCTCTTTATAGGGTTATGAATCTTTAAAACTTACCATTTCGCCGAGTTGTGATCTCACAGCCCTTTCCACTGTACCCAACAGGACACGAACAGTCACATCTGGATCCTGATCACAGACATAAAATTGTTTCCTGTAGTCATTGTTTTTCACATTTCTACACTGCCATCTTTGATTTAGAATAGAAACCCTCCTAAACCATCAAAGAGCTGCTTGTTACTACATCATGTAAGATTTGGGTCAGAAACAAAAGTGCCTGTTATGAATCAGACCGGTGAAGCAAAGGAAAACTGCAGAATAATAACAACATCCTGTGAGGTACCTTTCAGAATGGCCACCCCGTTGTTGTGGCATGGAGCGCATCGACATGGACTCGCCTCCGTCAGATACTCAGACAAAGCTCTCTTCAGGTTTGTCTTGAGGCTGTGAGCGTGGATGAAGTCTCTGGAGGTCACCAGCTCATACAGAGGCATCGTCTAATCAGAAACACATTGTCATTTCCTTTCTTTTGGATTGGTTCTCGTAGACAGAGGCAGCTACAAAGTTACAGAAGTGCTACAGCAGTAGCAGTGTTTCTCAAACTCTTTCAGCTCAAAATCCAAAACAGAAGCAAACTTGGAGAAGTCTAAGGCCTAATACTTCAATTTTTACTGTAAATAAATGCACATATTGTAGTATTTGTATGTGTTTTACTCATTATGCTGTATGTGGAAGAGGAACATGATTGTGCAAAAAAGAAACAAATTAAAGAAAAAATGCACAGATAAATGAAAAGTAACAAGAATAACACAAATAACACACTAAATAAACAAAAATAAGCCAATTACTTAGGGCAATTAACCTAAATTAACAAATTAGAACCAAGAAAATAAAAGCAACGATGAACATCATAAAAATTAACCAAATAATCAAGAAAGTGGATAGAAATGAATAAAATACTATAGAACAAAAAACAGAATAATGCAGAATAATAAAGGAAATAAAAAAATAGCAAAATAATGAAGAAAATAAACTTAAATGCACATTATAATAAAAATACAAAATTAACCAAAAATCCACAAAATAAACAAAAGTTTTAAAAAAGCAACATAAAAAATGTCATTGAAAGAAATTAAAAAAAATTTTTAATTATGAAAAAAGAAAAAAAAAAGAAATTAAAAAAATGGCAAAGTGGCAACATAATAAAAAACAACTATTCTAAATTAAGAAAACACACACAAAATTGACACTAGTAAATAAAAACATGAAGAAGAAATAATCAGAAAACTGACAGCCCAACAAAAAAGGCTCCACAGTCCATTTCATGTCCTGATCGTACAGTAAATTCAACATTATAATCGAGCAGCCTGATGGTGTTTTGCACTGCTGCCCTTTAGAACCATGTTGTTTATTGTCCAGTTTGCCATCGATCAGCTTCTCTGTACTTTGCTCATTTACTGGCACTAGTCTCATGCAAAGGTTTGGCTTCATATCAGTTCATTGCAGATCGATTTAACTTCAAATAGATAGACATTCACCAGTGTGCCTTTTTGGCCCTTTTTAATGTGGTTTATACCATCAGTTGTGCAGACGAAGGGCAAGTACAGAATCAGTAGCCCTATTAGTGCTACTACAACAAGTGTACAAATCCATATAAGAAGCAGTTAAACCACAGTCTCATCCATAAATAGTATTTCTCAACCTCTCTGTCAGTATGTGTTATTGGATTTAGTGGCACCGATGCTCCCCTCTGCCTGGATTTCTGATTTTGCATTTTTTTGGTTTGGTTTTTCTCTGCACGAGTTGTCCATGCAGAGATGAGAGTGCTTGGATCTCCAGCCAATCACAGCTCATTTGGACAGAAGCAATTTACACAAGGCAAACACACAAACACAGAAGCAACGGGCTTCTCTCTGAAACCTTTCCACAGCTGTGTGATTGGCGTGGGTGAATTTATGTCTGCTATAGAGTGTGTACGCTTTGAAAAGCACCAGAAAATCACAAAGTTTTTTGCTTCTCTTTTCCATAATGTGTTCTAATGCCCTCCCTTACTTTTCATTGGTGTTCTTAAGCACATTAAGAAGGCAAAAAATGGCACAAATTAATTCTTGTCCAGACACAGCTGTGAATTGAAAACTGTTCCAGGTGACTACCCCATGAATGCGATTCCAGAATGCTATGATCAAACAACGCTGTCATCAAAGCTAAATGCGGCCACTTTGGACAATCGAAAATATAAAGAAAGACTGACTGGTGTTACATGGCAGTATTGATTGAAAAAGATTTAAAAACATACTTTTCTTCGAATAAAGTCAGGATTGAATCCCAGGCCTTCGCCCCACAGCCTCATCAGCTGTGGAGAGGGAAGCTTCTTCGACACCAGTGCAGTGATGGATTCACTACTTCCACCCTTCACAACAGCGACAAAGTCCTCCACCATGGTACCATGCTTCGTCTTCTCTGGAGAGATGGGTTGGACATTGTGTTTACCTTCACTTTAGGCCTGGTATAAGAAGACCTCATCTTCTAAATGCATAGAAACACGCCTGCAGCCTCACCTCCCAGCTCCGTTAACAGGCCAGTACAGGCTCCAGCCTGGGAGCCCGCCACCACATAGACTCCCTCTATGTTGGCACCAACCCTCAGGGCTGCCTGCACACAAAACTTGAAGTCCGCCAAGGAATACTCTATAACAACAGTAACAAAATCATTCATTGATAGTTGACAGATATGCACAACCAACACACTTGACAGATTAAAATAAGGTTAAATAATATGTTTTTAAAAAGCAGACAATTTTATTTGCACCCATAAGCTGAAAGAGACCCACCACCTCTCCATTAGTAAGATGAAGGTTTGGTTTTCCCAGTGCTGTGGCTGAAAATGAGCAAAATAATAAAAAAAATGGACTAAATTAAAAATGAACAAAACAAGAAGCAAACTGAAGAAAAATGAACAAAATAAACAAATGCTGCATAAAATCAACCAAATATTCACAAAAATGAACAACTCTGAGCACAAAATGAACAATATACTGTATGTATATACGCAAAATGAAAAAAATTAAGAAAATAATTCAGAAAATTAACAAAATAACCAAAAATGAAGAAAAGTGAAGAAAATAATCAAGACAATTCAAAAGATTGGAAGCAAAATGAACAAAAGTAAAAAATATAATTAAGAAAATGAACAAAATAATCATAGAGATAAACAAAGGTGAAGAAAATTATTAGAATATAAACAAGATTAGAAGGTAAATGTACAAAAAAGAATGAAATGGGTAAAGAAAAATGCACAAACATAATCAAAAAATGAAAAAAGAACAAAATAATTAAGAAAATGAATGCGATTAGTGGTAAAATGAACAAAATAATCAGAGAAATAAACAAAAATGAGGAATATAGTCATAAAATGACAAGAAATTCAATAAAATAATCAAGAAAATGAATGATATCAGAAGAAAATGGAAGGAAATAATCAGGATAATACAGAAAATGGGCAAATAGGAGCAAAATTAAAACAAATGAGCAAAATTGTCAAGAAAATTAGAAGCAAAATGGAGAAAAATAATCAGGGAAACAATCAAAAATTAGCAAGATAATCATAAAATAAAAAGAAATGGAATAAAATGGTCAAGAAAATAACAATATCAGAAGCAAAATAAACAAAATAATCTAAATGAAAATAAGCAAAATGTAAGAAGTCAGATGAACACAAATGAGCAAATAACCATGAAAATGAATATTAGAAGCAAAATTAACAAAAACCAGCAACAATAAGAAGCAAAATTAACACAAATGAACAAAACAATCAGAAAAATGAACATTATTTGAAGGAAAATGGACAAACTAATCAGGGACATACACAAAAATGGGCAAAATAAGATCCAAGAATAACAAATCAGTAAAATGCACAGAATGAAAAGCAAAATGAACACGGATGAATGAAGTTGAATGTCATTGGTTCTGTTTCAGTCACTCAGACACAAACCGCGTGTGCTTTAAAGTCAGCGTGAATTGCGTGTGTGCTCTTACGTGTTTTCCTGAGCTCCTCCTTGTTCACGATGATGGTGTGCTCGTACTGTCCTCCCAGGGCGGCCTCAGTGACGTAGTGCGTGCCGTAGTCTCTGTAAATCTGTCTGTATTCTCCGTACGTGTACGACAGCGGCAGAGAGCGCAGACGCTGCAGGAACTCGGGGTGAAGCACCAGATCGTCAATTTTCAGCATGTACTGAGCCAACTCCACCTCTGCCTTGGCCTTCACGAAGCTGTGTGACTGGGGACACGGAGCACGTACAGGTGTAACATGGGCTACACAGTGGAACCCCGGGTAACGAACACTTCTACCAATGAAATTTTCGGGTAACGGAGAAAAAATAGGCCAAAATGTGTCCCAGCTAATGAAAAAATTCGCATTACGGAAAAGATAGACTTGGAAGTGAACTGTTGCCCACTCGGAAGTGAGTGTGCTGTTCCCGGAAGTGACACCCAAGTGGGACTTGGAACAGATTTATTGGTTTTACATGTATTCCTATGGGAAAACCTGTCCCACCTAACAAATTTTTTGCCCAACGAACGTGACACCGGAAGCAATTAATTTTGTTAGCCGGAGTTCCAATGTAATTTTCTTAATTTTTTGAGTCATGAATATTGGCTAACTTCCTGTCCCAAGCTTTCATTTTAAAGAACTACCTGTGTTCCTACTCAGGTAGCCCTGACTGTTTTCACCTCTGTCTATTTTTTGCTGATTTCCTCGGTTATTTTGTTCATTCTGATGCTTACTTAGTTAATTATCTTCATTGTTTTGTTAATTTCCTTGTTTATTTGATTCATTTAGGTAATTATTTTAATCATGGGGGTATTATTTTCCTCCTTTTGTTCATTTTGGCACTTCAGCACTAATATAAGTAAGTAATGTACTTTGGCAAGAAATTTTTGATTGTTTTGTCTTTTTTTTGTTCAATTTTCTGCATTTCCGTAGTGATTTTGTTCATTTTGCTCATTCATGTTGCATTTTTTGGCTCAGATTTCTGCTCAATTTTGTCAATTTTCTTGATTATCTTTTCACATCGCCAATTGTCTTGTTCATGTTTGGGATTCTTGTGTTTTTTGGTCATTTTTGCTCATGTTCATGCTTACTATGTTATTTTTTGTCAATTTATTGCATCAGTTTATAACCTGAATTATTCTGTAGTTCTTTTCTTAGTTTTTGTTCATTTGGGGGATTATTTTTGCTCTTTTTTGTTCATTCTTATTAATTGTGATGCTTATTTTGTTTATTTTCTTGACTCTTTTGCTTATTGTTTGTTTGATTGCTTTGTTTAATTATGCTAGATTTGCTGAGTTTGTTAATTGTTGACTACATTGTTCATTTTTGTCCCCATTGTGAATATTTTGTCAATGCTTTATCCTTTAATGAAATTATACAGAAATTGCACAGACAA
>JAQQAE010006891.1:0-16295 GCA_029823295.1 Pseudamia nigra
TGGCTTAATTTACCCCTAACCTGGGGCAAGTTGAGCCACAGGAACACTTTTATTTTGAAAGGTCATGTTTTCCAGGCTCTTTGTCATAGATGTGTTCTTACAGTTTCAAGTGATAGCAAACATTTTCAAATAGGCATATATGTTTTCATTCAATTTCTGTTTCATTTCTCCTTTACTCAAGTACATAAGTAAAAAATGGCTCGCCTTACTCACTCTCTTCTACTATGTAAGATTCAGAGGGAACTACTGTATTTGAAGAAATGAGACAAAATATGCACCACTGGATTTCTTTTAGTGTATAATCATCTGAGAATAAGAATCAGTGTGTTTTTGTCATCTTATGAAAATACACTTAGATCTACAGAGGGGCGTCTCCTTCCACAGAGACCACCATGTATTCACATAAGTTGAAAACAAACAATCCAAACACTGACTCTGACGCAGACGTCTCACTTGGTTGGATAGGGCAGGGGTCTGCAACCTCTGGCTCTAGAACCATATGTGGCTCTTCAGTCCCTTTCCAGTGGCTCCAGCGATGGAAGTAACACATTATGATAAATAGAAATAAGCAAAATAAGCACTACATCAACAACAAGAAAAAATTAACTACATAATGAACAATCTGTAGAAAATGACAATGAAATCTGCACAATTAACAGTAGAATCAAATACATAACCAAAAACAAAAATATGCAAAATAATAGGACAAACTTGGAAAAAAAAAACCACAGCATAAACAAACTAATAAGAAAATTGAATAAAAACTCACAAAATGACTAAAATAATAAATCAACATGATGAAAATAAATTTTAAAAAAGTAAACATAAGCATAATACTTAAAATATTGAACAAAATTAACAATAATCAACTAAAATAAACATAAAAATGAATAAAATGTCACAAAAATGATCAAAGATGAACAAACAGTAATGTGTAAAATAATCCATTAAATGAAGAAAAAAAATCTACAAACAAAATAACTGACCAAAATAATAAATGATATATTTTTAACACATTGTAGGTAAAATGCACATCATATGTCATTTGGTACATAAGTGGTTCAAATATTTTTTGTGGCTCTCGACATGTGTATTTTTACTTTCTGTCTAAAAGTGGCTCTTGAGCCTGTAAAGGTTGCAGACACCTGAGATACTGTGATGTTAGGGGTGCTGGGGATTTTTTGTGCAATATGCAACTTCACCACTAGAGGCCGCTAAATCCCTATGGACGAGCCGTTTGAAAGGTCATGTTGGGCCTTTCATATTCAGTGTATGGTCCCTTTGGACGAGCCGTTTGAAAGGTCATGTTGGGCCTTTCATATTCAGTGTATGGTCCTGTAGTCTCTTATTAAAACGTCTGTATTAACCAGTGGTGTGCAGAGTAAACAGTACTCACGTAAAAGTATTGTATTGCAGGTGCATTTACTCCTTTACATGTACTTGAGTAGGTTTTTCAGAAAAGTGTACTTCTGAGAGTTGTTTTACAGAATACTTTTTATTATTATTAAAATTCAGACTTCTACTCAATTCAGACTTCTACTCAAATACATGCTCCATCTCAATGAGCAGGAGTCAAAAAGATTAAAATTTTAAAATATGACAAAATAAATAAATAAAAAGCAACTAAACAATCTAGTAAATTATCAAAATAAGCAACAAAATTAACCAAAAATGAATGAAATGAACATAAATAAAGAAAATCATTAAGTAAATTCATGAAAATAAACAACTTATTATAGAAATTGAGCAAAACAATCCACAAAAGAAGCAACAAAATGACCAGATATAATAAAACAAGTTACCAGAAATGGAACAAACATGCAACAAAAACTGAACAAAAGATAAAGTATGCAAGAGAATGCATAAAAGAGAAAATAGTCAAGCAGATTTATGATAATTAACAACTTATTAAAGAAACTGAGCAAAATAATCTACAAAATAAGCAACAAAATAATCAGAAATAATAAAACAAGATACTAGAAATTGACCAAATATGCAGTAAAAACTGAACAAAAGATAAAGTACACAAGATAATATGTAAAATGGAAAGTAATCAAGTAGATACATGACAATTAACAACTTATTAAAGAAACTGAGCAAAAATGATCCACACATAAAAAACAAACTTTGCAAGAAAATGAGCACAAGTGAATAAATTGAGCAAAGACATTGGTTTGTGATGACTTATGTACATTCTTGCTGCTTGGTTTATTCATATTGATAATTTGCTTGATTATTTTTTCAACACAAATGTAACTGAGTATTTGTCAAAACAGCTACTCTCGGAAGTACATTTTATGGGAAAAACTACTCGACTACATATAAAGGAGTAAATGTACTTGAATACTACCCACCTCTGGTAGTAACTAACATAACTGCCAGTAAGCTTTGATTTAATTGTTACAGAAAACTCGGTGTAAGAAACAATAATGCCTCATTTTTCTCTTCATGTCTTTTGTACTTATACCTTTAACCCTGGGGTCGACACCATTTACAATCTAAAGAGGCATTTTTGGAAAGAAAAAAAAGTGTCTAGTGCTACAGAAAATATTATGTACGATACAACATATGGCACAGGTTTTAACTGGCAACGATTTAACACCAGTTTGTTATTATTTATTTCTTCTTTTGTTAATTTTGTTCATTACTTTAATCATTTTTATATTTTTTTAATTAATTTGTTCGTTTTATTAATTTTCTCCTCATTTTTTTCTTCATTTCCTTGATTATTTTTGCTCAATTTTGTTGATTTTTTTCACTTTTTTTTCATTTTGCACATTACTTTGTTCCAGTTTTGTTTTTTATGTATTATTTTTTGTTAATTTTGGTCCATTTTTTTGTTTACGTATATTCATTTTCATTATATGGACTATTTTGTTAATTTCCTTAAATATTTTGTTAATTTCTTAGCCATTTTCATTTATTGAATTACTATTTTTGTAATTTTTGTTCATTTTCCTGAATGTTTCCTCAAGTTCATCTCAATCTTTTAAATTTTCTAATTATTTTGCCTATTTTTGGTCATTTTTCACCATTTTATGTCTGTTTTTTTATTTTGGTATTTATGTGAGTTTCATCTTAATTTTTCTTTACTTATCATAATGTGTTACTCCCATTTGTGGACAAAGCCACAGGAGCCACAGGAGAGGGGCTCTAGGCCCACATGTGGCCGTGGAGCCACATATTGCAGACCCCTGTGCGCACCTGACTGTACACAAACACAGTTTTTTTCATTTTCTGCCTGTACAGATTTTTATATCACAGACAAAGGATGTGTTGTAAGCCTAGTGTCTGCTGCAGCCTTATATATTTTTTGCTGACACATTCTCATCATGCAAATAATTCATGCAAATGCAGCCCGGTTCATGACACCCACTCACACCACTGTAACGTCACCAAGCCTGTCGTTGCTTTTTATCTCTCTGCCTCTATTCTTTAATTCTCTCCCACACTCAGACTTACAAGATTACAATCTCATCTTTTAGTCCTTAATTTACAATAAGCTGTTTAACACGCCTGGGCTTTCACTGAGGACTGCCCTCAATGAAGTGATGTATTATCAGCTAAAGACTAAAACATCTAATTAGCCATTGTGCAGTAAAATGCTCCTATACATGTTGTACAACTACAGTGTTGTGAAGTGTTGTATCCAAACCTACCACGCCTTAAAAAAAGGATTCCCCCTATTGTTAAATCATGAATTAATTAATTACATTTTTGTAGAAAGCTGACATAATTACTGCTGAATCAGTTGAACCTGTCTGACAAAGTGAAGTAGTCTAACAGATCTCAAAAGCCAGCACGTCATGCCGCGATCAGTCTGGGGAGGGCTACAAACCCACTTCTAAGGATTTGGGACGCCAGCAAACCATGATGAGAGCCTTTGTCCACAAAAGGAGAAAACAATGGTGATCAGTCCCAGGAGTGACCGGCAAATTTCCGTGAGCCTTGGCCAACTGTGGTCTCAGTTTCCAGTTCGTAGCTGACAGGAGCATGGGTATATTGTAGCCCATCTGCCTCTAGGGTCAAGATGTTAATTGACTTACTGATGCCTTTCTAGCATCTCAAACTAGTCTGGCCATTCTCCTCTGAACCCTGGCATCAACATGGCATTTCTCTATTGGTGCGGGGATCATCACTGTGTGTACCTACTCCTATTAGTAAAACATATTCTCCAAAACAACTACTCTCAAGAGCATGGGTGATTTTAGGATCAGAGCTTATGTAAGGGGGGCTGATCCTACATATTTTCATTTGCAACAATACTTTTAATGAGTTTTTAGTTATATTTAAAGTAATAATTTATTAAGTACAGTATAAACCACATAGATCCTCTAAACTCCCATATGTTAAGATATATTATCCAAACAGGGTAATTGTATGCCAGAAAAAAAAATTGTTGCACTTTAGCACTCATTTAAAAACTTAATATGCTGTTTGTCAAAGCATTTCACCTTCTACATTCAGTCATTCTCTTGACTTTGTCCCTCTCTGTTCAATTTTGTTTTTTATTTGATTTCAATTTTGTTCATCGTTGGCCAAAAGAAAACATGTTCTTGTTCTTGACTGTTATTTATTGTTGTTCGTTTTTCAGTGCAATTTTGTCCACCCTGTTGCTCATTTTTGATCACTTTGTTCCCATTCTTGATTATTTTGTTTATTTCTGTCACATTTCTTGACTATTCTATTAATTTCCTTTCATTTTGTGGATTATTTTATTTGATAAACCTCAGTTCAAATACATCCTTGGATATTCCTGAGGCTCCTGGGGGCTCAGGACTCTAAAAATCACTGATGATCTTAGTGCTTCTTCCGCTACTGGATTTGAAGATTTAGGTCAAAACATACTGTAACCAAAGTCTCATTCACACAGACAGAAATCATGAGGGGAGTGTAGAAGATACGTTTTAACCTTTTTCACTCAGCTACAGCATTGTGGGGGGAAAATGGGCCTAATTGCTGAAATCTACACATTCCTGAAAACAATTCCCTGCTTTTTATAAAATAAAATATAGGGGGGCTAGAGCCACGGTAAAAGGGTCTAAAACACAGCTGCTCAGAAGGACCTTTATTGAAAGAAATTATTATTTTTTTTACTCTTACTCAAATACTTCTGTTTATGAGTGCCTCTACTTCAGCCTAGCCCAGTAGAATTATAAAGTAGCAATACTTTTATTTGAGTACCGTGCACTCCACTCATCACTGCTTATTTCCCCGCATGTTGCTTTGTTCTGGACTTGTCATATTCAACAGTTGGCTCAGTCACTACAAGCCACAATTGACAACGCCAGGGTCACGTGACATATCCAGGCGCGCTCCCGCCGCCCAGCCCTGGACCAATGAGTGGCCGGGCTGCGGGGACGCGCTTCGTGGCGAGTGTACAAGTGGTGTGAAGCTGTTCCTCAGGCAGTTCTACGCGGTTCGAATGAGTCCTTTCATCCTGTCTGCCACAAAGAGGAGCCACGTTATGTCCGCTCATGTTGGACTTTGAGAGGACATTTAGCGTCCAGTGAAGGCTGCTGCTCCTGGGACTGTACGAGCGGCTCGCGAAGGACTGACAGGCGGCTTTTTGTGGCATGTGATACGGACAAGAGACTGAGGCGTGTTCACGGTACACGGATGTTACCGGGAAAAGAGAAGCAAGCGGCTTTCTTTCATTCGTCTTTCGGTGTGTGCTCCGCGTCTGTGGCTGTGGATGAAGGGCATGACGAGGGAGCTGTGCCCGAGGTGGATTTTGTGTGGCTGTTGCTAGCTGTTGAATGGCAAATACCCTGAGAGAAAGAACAATATCAGTGGAGCTGACGGGGACAGTTTGGATACCCTAGTGCGGATGTATTGTCTCTTTTTAAATGTGTAGCTCGAATGCAGTTCACTCTTTAAAGTGAGGATTGGTGAAGCCCAAACCCACTGGGAGGATCAGTTCAGGCGCGGCCACACAAGCCAGCAATGCGGATTACCTCCTGACTGTTTGCCTTTGTGTCAATAGATTCCATCAAGTTAACATAACGCCGGGCGCAAGAACCGCTCTTCATTTGCAGATTATAGCCTTTTGTCACCGGAAAGGAGACGATACGTTGATCCGAGGAATAAATCCCACATGTGCACAGGTTGTCCGTGAAACTGCAAAGGCTGACAATAGAGCAAGAGGAAAACGATGGCGAACGACTCAATACAAGTAAGTTGAAGTTGTCCTGCAACCTGCACACACAGGCTCATTTTCAGCACTCGTGCCCTGTTTATAAAAAACAAACATCTTAAAAAAAAAAAAAACAACCCCCCCCCCCAAAAAAAAAAAAACCTGTCTTGCTTACACAGTTCTTACTGAATTTCCCCATTGTACAGGTCCTCAAATAAATACTCTATGGCAGTTTTTCCTATTTATTTAACCTATGATCTGATGAAGCTGATAAGTTTGTGTCCAAAACATAATGGAATTTATCATTTAAATGCGTTTAGGTGTTGTAGTTAAGACTAACTCATGACCAAGGACAGAATCTCTCAAGAATGGGAGAAAACCAAGACCAACAAAGTGTGAGGCCATGCATACAAGAGCCGAGTTATTTGTATGTCAGATGGATATGGTGTGATGGTGCCTGGTGATCCGTAAATTGAGGTAGCCTGTGGACAGAAGAATCAAGAAGTGGCAAATGTTTTTACAAACCTGAAAGGTTTGATAGAATCCATCAAACCACAGTATTGATGTTGACGACAAAATCATGAAATGCACCATAAATTCATTCACTACATCTGTTCTTGAAATAAAGCTTCTCTCTTCTTTGTTGGACCAAGTACAAATGCCCTTCAGACTGAGATGAAACCAAAGCTTTCAAAAAATTACTTTTGCCTGAACTTTACAAGCTTGTCTCCAAGAAATGACTACAAATATGCATTTGAAACTAGTCGGACCAAGACCAGTACAACACTGTTTGTAGAACAATATTAAAGAGTAAAAACCTATTTTAACCATTTGAAAACAGTGTTGTCTTCAAATAACTTTAAATGAAATTACTTTCCTGAATGGTGGACCAGGAACTCTGCTCTGGCAAAAGAAGAACAATGAAAAAGTTTAATTGATGCTCGCAGGAGATTCAAATTGCCCAGGACCTTAATGCGCAATAAAAATAAGTAATTCATGCATTATTTACAATTAAATACTTTTACAGTGAATGACAAACATGCTCATTGTGAAGACAAAAACTGTTGGGTATTAATGGTTTACGCCTACTCAAGAACCGATGGAGGCCCCTCAAACCTCACTTTGAGAAACCACCAACCACTCTCTTCAATTAGAAATGGATAGTTTGTCTCTTATCAATAATGTATAAATGGTACACGTTCTGGTTTTGGAGTGTGCTTGTATGGCGCTCCAGTGATGCTTGGTAATGTTGGCGTTCACTGAAATCTGGTTAACCATGATGTCTTGTGGGTGTTTTCGGTTTTGTGCCATTCACGTTGTTTTGATGATGCAGAGAATAAGAGCAGGTGTATACAGGCACAATAGTGGAGTTTGTTATAAAACACACATTGCATAAACATTCACCATCACTTGAAAGCAAGCAGGCAGCCTACGTTGCATTTTAATAGAAGTACGTGCATGCAGAAACAAAATGATTCTCTGATGCACCGTGAGCTTTGAAAAGGTCAAAACAAAAATGAGACATTGTGAAATTTATCGTTATGAATTTAGTCAACCATTATTTCAGAAAAGCTTGTGACATTTAAGTTCTAGGAAGTTGTCTTGCATACAGTATATCAGTTGACATACAAGTGTGGAGTTGCAAGCGGGTCAGAAATACAGGTGCAGGTTCTGTCATGCTGGTATATCAAGTACATTTGACACCTCCATATGTTCTGCATCTTGTTTACATTTTAGAAAATCTGATGTCATTCACTGGGGAAGTAATTGTAGCCAATGCAACACTAGACACACATGCAGGAGCATGTCACATCATTAGAAGAGGTCAAGTAGGAAATGGGTGCATGTGGACATGAAGTGGTTATAATAACAGCTACAGCTAAAAGACGCTCAGCTGAACAAAGACATACTAGTACAAAAGGTCTAGATACACTTGACATTTGTAGTTCCTCTTGGTGTGCATGCACCATATAAGGCTGACTAAACACTTCAGTCCTTGTTTTACTCAGATACATTTCTCCTGTTATGACATGTGAGAGTTGGTCTTCCCTTGTGCGTTCTGCTCAGTTTGCCGTCATTGGCTCCTCGAGCATGCTCAGTCCTAACAGGATAGTGTAAACTGGCATGTGTGTGGTTTGTCAAATATTTGTCTTCAGGTGTGTTCAAAGCTTTAGTTTGGCCAGAAATTTAACATTCATGTATGTGTTGCACAATGTCTCCACTGACTGTTTCTTTATCTGTTTCCTCTTTATTTTATGCCAGGAAGTCATGAACTGCAACATGTGTCTGCAGTAAAATGAGCCAAAACATGTGTTTGATTATGCAGCTAAAATGCAACATGTTATCTGGTGTCTTTTTAAAAGCTTTGTGCATGGTTAGTTTTCCACTTCAACTGAGCTTAATTCTAGCTTTGGCGCCTCAATGTCCCTGCTTCTGACAATATAGTCTTTTATATATGTATATAAATCTGCCAACACAATGAAGCAAACTGAGTATAACTACAGATCAATGTTTTTAAATAAGACAAACAGCTGGACTTTGAAAACGCCTTTTAGGCTAGACTATTTCCGTAGCACCATTACTGTTGTTTTTAGCCACGCCCTCAGGAGAATTATGGACAACAGAGAGGAGCTGTCAAAGAAAAGGCAGAGATGGACAGAGATGAAGTTTTCACTTTGATCTTCATTATAAGGCTAAAACGGAATGAGCTCCCAGTGGCTGCTGGACTAAATCACTGGAAACGGTTATTCCCAGCTCTGTCTAGAGGAATATGCATCTGAGTTCTGTATCAAGCAGAGACAAGCGTTAGTCACAACACACTTTACTGAATTTGACAATGAAATCCAATTAAAAGTACAGGCTTTTTAATATCCTGAGTTAAAATGATCTTGTTAAACTTGATACCACAGCATTTTCTTGTGCCTGGCTAGGTATAGTGTTTTTAAACATCTGTCCACATGCTGATGAGGAAGGAATGACTGACCAAATGAAGAATGAATGAACAACAGCTGCATTTCAGACTTCTGAACATATCTATACACACTTGTGTTTACTTTTTGTATAGAAGGACAAAATATTATTGCCAGTAATATCAGTCCAAAAACGAGCAAATTGCAGTGTTTCTAGTCATATAATAACAAAAAGTCATCAGATACAGTCGAAGCCTTCAGAAACCAGAGATAATATTAGTTTGTCATTTACCTAACATTTTGTAAGTTGTGAGAGCATCATGGATGAGTTTCTACTTCAGAAGACTGTATGATCTTTTGGCCCGATCACCCACACCTAACTTTATCCAAGCTCAATACCGAGCAGCTCAAGGAAAACAAGCTCTTATCAAAATTGGACTGCAACTGAGATAATGACAGTGATAATCTGTTTTTTCTTATCAAGTGTCATCATCAGTGATGAAGCAGGCTGTGAAGCTCTATACCCTTCCCATGTCACGCCATCAGCTTGCCCCCCCACAGGAAGACGATATTAAACAGCCCCAGTAGAAGTGTCTGAACCAACCTGCGTCACACTTCCTCATAAAGGTTAGAGGGCAGATGAGAATGGAATTGCGAGGGGGGAGATGTGACACTTCTCGGTATGTGCTGGGCTTTTGTGGTGGTTTTCACTTATGTGACATGTTTTGCCCAGACTAAGCTTAAGAGGAAGGCTCCGGCAACCAAGGTACGCTCCAGTAGCTTCACAAAATGTTCCTGAACACAAATAGTCTCCTTGCTGAACTTGCGCACAGATATAACAACTAACATGAGTATGGAGTCAGACACTCAAGGGAATGCATAGGAGTACTTCCCATAAGCCTTAGCATGATGTAAGGAGACAGTTATGCACACAAAGTAGTCTTTTCTCACTGCTGCCTGTGGCCATGTAAGCAGACAGAGAATCCAGAATAATGCATCAAGAAACAGCAGACCAACAGGAGACTTTAGGAAACTCAACATTTTCATTCTTTTCTCATTTTTTAGGCTGGGATTTCAGCTTAATGAAACAATATTGTCATCGGCAACACTGTACTCTGTATCATGTGATGCAATCTCACATGAATAAGGCTATAATTAAGCTGGTGAACACATGATCATAACCTCATTCTGGTCTTACTGACAGTGCTTTATTCTGACTGACTTCAGTGGTGATATAGTTTGTGGCTGTGTATGCTCTTTTTTCTACAATTTACTGTGGAATCAGGAGAAATAAAGGGCATCACAACTATGTTTCCTGATTACTTCAGTGTTTAATAAATAAAACCATTTTATTTTCAAAAGATCAGTCATCACATACGAACTCTTGGCAGAAGTTGTAATAGTGTTGAATATTTTGTTACAATGGCACGTATGAGTTGGTGGGATATAAGGCAGTAGTGGAGCATTTAGTCCTTGAAATATGTCTGGTAAGTACCAGAATGATCCGGGTAATGATGTCAGTGACTTTGAAAAGGACCAGATTGTGATGGTGCGATGGCTGGCTCAAAGCATCCTAAAACTGCAGGTGTTTTTTGAGTGTTCTTGGTCTGCAGCAGAAATGGTCTATGGAAAGACAGTTAGATCACAGTCCAGTCGAGCAACAGACTTCTAGTCCGGGCGAGTAGAGAAGATGTTTTGTAACAGAACACCTCTCCTGTCTTTGTTTGTGCAGTTCATTACAAATATGGCTCTATACTGTGTGGTTCACTCGCTAGTTCAAACAGTGTTGGTCATGGCAGAGACAGCTCATTGTTTGGCTCATCCATTTTCTCATTTCATAATAGTGGTATTATTATTTAAGACCAGTGTGGATTTTCTCATACCTGGCAGTTTCAACTGCTCACTTCCTGCAGTCTTCCTCAGAGTGGACTGGTCTGTGTAAAAGAACTTAAATAATAATCACATTACAAGCCCAAATGAACCTAATTGGATTATTCATAATAATGGTGTTGTTAGCTATGTCTTAACATTCAGATACATTTTTGAAAGTGTTAGACCTGTCATTTATCCTTATTTTCTTCCTTCTGTTCTTAAGCTGTAGCATAATTGCTGTACCCAAAGTACCTTTTTCCACCTACTGAAGGTCTGCAAGTTATTTCTGACAAATATATGTCCACTTGGAATGTACCTCCCATAGTTTAAACACAAATTAAGCATCAAAGTGAACCAGATTGTTTTGTTCAATCTTCACAATGAACATAAATGAATAAAATTTAGGGCTGTCAAAAGATTAACAATTTTAGTCTTGTTAATCACAGGGCCACTGTGGATTAATTTCAATTAATCATGATTTAATACCCGTTCATTGTTTTTCATTTTGTGGGAGCAAATATACTCATGACAGAAGATGATCACTTTACATGTGTTAATTTAAATTAATCAGTGGTTGCAGGGGTAGCAAGATATTTAAATAGTGTTACTTACTGAAGTCCAGTGGTCTCCTGTCAGGACCACTGTCTTTATGTTCTTTTCAGTTTCATAGGGCCCATGGATTTTCGTCATTATGGTGCTTTGTATAAAGCATCTTGAGATGCAATTTGTAAAACCTTCGTAAAGCCTGTGTCCTCAGCGATATTAACCGGTCGGCTGTTTTTTGCAATCCACCTGGCAATTGTTTCAGTCAGTTTGTCAGTGGTAGACTTATAGAGGCCCCGACGTTCAGTGAGGGTGGTTTGGTGCAAGACGGGCATTGGTCGCTGAAGTACTTGCAGAGGAATCCCTCTAACTAATGTATGCTTCACTTTGATGTGGTACTTTTAAGCTGAAAGTGCTTCAGTGAAATGAATCCTCCTTCCTGCAGAGCGTGCAAACTTATGTCTGTCTGTTGTTCTGTCATTTTTTTTTTTTTTGATTCAAAGTTCCCATCGAGAAGAACAATATGTTGTTTGTAAGTCATCCATCTTGATGGAGTTGGGTCTGCTGCCAGACAGTTGCATTGTGGGATTTTAAGTTTTGTACCAGTAATCTGTGTCATTGGGTGTACTTGTGGGATTTTGAGTTACTGTGTGTTGTGTATGCATTAATTGGATTAAAATTTTTTATCAAATTAATCATGCAAATTAATTAATTTGGATTAAGATGTTAATTTTGACAGCCCTAATTAAAAATATAAACAAAATTAGCAAAATAACCATGAAAGCCAACAAAATGAATGAAACAAATGTAATTATTTAAGTAACACTGGGTGTTTTAGAGATCCAAACATAATATTTGATCTAAATTTATAAAATAATGGCTAAAAAAAGAAAAAAAAACTTTATTTGCAGAGACAAATGTACACTGTTGCCCAAAAAGTTGGAATAAAATATTTTTATACCTCTTCTCATGAAATCATTGTGACTGTGATTTATTCTTCATAGTATACCTTCTAAAAACTTTATTGATCAATCACTTATAAAGGTGATTACTGATGTTTATAAATACGAATGAAAAGAAGAATTTGTCTCAAATTATACTAGCTTTATGGGCAACAGCATGCATTTTGTTAAAAGCGAGGGGAAGAACCTCCTGTCCATCCCTGAAATCTTAACCTGAGCTTCAAATATTATTTTGATAAATGGGCTAAAATTAGTGCTTTTAGACACTTCATATGGTTTTGGCAAAAACTGTTTAGCCACCTCAGAAGAAATATTACAGTATCACATATCACCAGTCTGCCACATATAATGTTGAGATGTATTTTTTGATGATACAGCCCTGTGTTGCATGACTTGACCATTTGCAAAGCAGTGCTGGAGCTGGATAGTTACTGCTCTAACAGGAGTCGTTCAGATGTGGGCAAGGTCTGCTAGGGCTCGAGGGTAGAGAGAAGGGGAGGTCTAAAGGGCAACATGCTGATGATGAGGCTCTTCAGCTGCACCAGTACAATAGCCTGTATTGTCTGACACTAGCAGCCCAGATCACATTCAGTTCACTGTGAGTTCATTTTTCTCGTCCTGGCCGTAGCATGTTGGTGAGCTTAACCTCATCGTCCAACCAACCACTGAAGCAGCAAACCACTAACCCTGCTGCCCTACCCCAGGCTGAGCAGTACTGGGAGGGTTTTTGAGCGGAGTTGCCATTTGTGTTTGAGTCTGAACTGAAATCCCTTGTGTATCTAAAGCCTTTGAGGCAGCATTAACAGAGCCTGTGCTTCAGAGTTGGTATGAGCCCCAGCAGCTGTTGGAAGCGGACATTTCTCTCCATGGGTTTTTGCCTCCTTTCTTTATCTCGCGTTCACATCTCTCCTTTCCGCTGTGCAAACATCCCATAATTCTCATGACCTCATGGTTTTGTACCCCTGCATTCCAGCTTCAGATGGACCCCTCCTTCTCCCTGAACACACACAAACATAGACAGAAGCCAGCACCATGAGCTCACACACTGTCATGATGTCACCTATCACCCTTGACCAGTGGTCCTTACCAGCCCACTTCATGAGCACTGGACCGGCTGGAAAAGAAACTGGTCAGGAGGATGGACAGGAGCAACTAGGTCAGGGAAGGTTATTCAGCCAAAACATGATTGCACCAATCGTTTACTGTTCTTTTCTGTCCACATGCTATGAAGTCAAATAGTTGGCAGTGCTAACATAGTCACTTTATGCTTCTATCAGCACAAAAAGTGACTACATTTTAGCCTAAGGTTTTTTTTTTCTGTAACAGCACTAATTGCTTCACTTTTACTCTCACACGGGCCCAGGCCTGGCTTGTCAACCCCAGCACCCTTGTATTCTGACATACCTTGACCCCTGACCCCTCCTCATTATGGCAGTGCCCAGGGCCCCTGGGCCACATACATTGATCCCAACGCTCAGCACTGCCAAGCTGTTTAAACAGCCGCTCAGTTAGCTTAACGATCTCTGGAGCTGTTCTATCAGTGTTGTATGATGTGATTTGTCATGAAATATGAAAAGTGAGTAATTAAAGCTTTATGACTGTGTTAAAACAGACTGAGACCTAGTAGGAATAAGACTGATATGATCAAGTGCGCTATTTTTTTTATATATATATTTTTTTTTGCTATCTGCAATATGTTTTGGCCTTCTTATGGGGTTTCTAATGGCCATTTATAAATACATTTAACTGTCTGCATTAAAGCACTGTGTGTAACATGCCATCACATGCGTTCAGCTCTAGGATCTAGAGGTCAAAGATATTATTTAGTTAAAAGAAATGGCAGTATGGAAATGGAGAAGTATTCTTTAATCTTTTGGAGAGCTTATACTTTCAGGGTGAGATTTAAAATTCTGTCGGACATAGAAGCAAAGTTCTGTCTTTGATTTTAATGCCAACGACTTTTTCCTCAGAGTTGAAGACAAGGTTGTTGTTTTTTTTTTTTGCATTGTCCTACTCTGCCTATGTGCATGTACACTTTCATCCGTTTAAACACATTAATAATTCAAGCATGGTGAATTTCTCCACAGCGGGGGTCGGCTGGTGAACTGTGAATGGACAAAGGAGTATACCGTCCAGCTTAATGGGATAAACTGGGCTTGGATAGTGAAAGCTCAGTGTTTTATGTTCTAGCCTAATCAGTGTTTCATCTGTATTAAAACCTTTTATCCCCCAAGGGTGGAAGGAGTCACACTGGTCACAAACTCTGCTTGTGTTCTTTAAGTCTGTTTATTTCATGGAAAGCCTAAAGTCAGACTTCAGCTAGTGTTCAGTTCATTTTGATTTAACACAGCGGGTATCCTCATTCCCAGACACCTCAGATTCAGTGACTCCTATGCCGTTTTTGTGTTGTAGACTGACACAGTGTAGCACTATTTGGTATTCCTGTGGGGAAATGGTGGAAATAAGTATCAACAGTCAAGCTGTCTGAGAAAGATAATGGCAGAATGTCTGCAGAACATCTACGCTGATGCTCACACTTTCAGCTCAAGAGTCAAAAGATAAATTTGGCTTCTCTCAAACTAGAATGTAAAGAAGAATGTGTGGATTGCCATAACACTAAAACAATATTTAAAAAATAAAAATGAATCGTAATATGATCAGCTGTGGAATATTTTTGCTCATTTACTTTTTTATTTTGTTGATTATTCTGTTTCTTTTTCTCAACTTTGTTCATTTTACTTACGTTGCTTACTTTGTCCATTTTTGTTTTTCTTGATTATTGTTAATGTTTGCTCATTTTGTTTATTTTGTTCATAATTTATTTTGGTGATTATTGTTCCTTTTTTGTTAATTGACTTGACTGTTTTTTTTTCAGTTTACTCATGTTGCTCATTTTTGTTTTACTTCTGCATTTTGTAAATTTTTGCTAATTTACTTTACTATTTTATTCATTTTTCTCATTTTGTTGCTTTGTTTATTTTTGTTTTTACTTGATTTTGTTCATTTTTTTGCTCAAATTATTGTCCATTTTGTTTATTTTATTAATTGATGTTTTCCTTTTTAATTCAACTTTTTCATTCGTTTCATTCATTTTGTTGCTCAAGTTTGTTAATTTCTGCTACCCGTATTTTCCGCACTATAAGGCGCACTGGATTATAAGGCGCACCCCCCAAAAATGTCATTTTAAATTTTGTTTTGTTTTTATAATCAGGTGCACCTTATAGTGCGGAAAATGCGGTAATTTTAGTTTTGTTGATTATTGTGTTCTCTTTTTATTGTGTGTTTCACTCATATTGTTGCTTATTCTGTTGATTGTTGTTTTACTTGATTGTTTTGTTCATAATTGATTATTTACTTGATTAGTTTATCAGATTGTGAAGCATGCAGAGGATGTTGGTAGCACAGGACATGGTTGCAAACACAACCAGAGGAATTGGCAGCTGCTGTCCAAATTTGGTTACCATGGGCAACTGGGCACATTTTTGAGTGAGTGTCAATGAGAAGTTTTGACCAGGTCTTTTTCACATGGAGATGCCGTAGATATGTCATATAGCAACCTGTGGGAAGGTTTAATCTAATCTTTCAGTGTTTTTTATTTCTTGTGCGATGTCAGAGGCTTCTGCTCATTCTCCCCCTCTCTCGTGCAACCTCACCAAAATGCTTCTGATCAATGCGTCTGCATCGGCAACGGTCATGAGTGTAAAACGATCCACCATGTTGCCCTTCTTTTATCTTGCTCCTCCTTTTCTCCTATCTCTCCCTCCTTTTCTCCTGTCCAGGCTACACACCAGCTGCTGCCCTCTCCTCCTGCTCCTTTTTACCCCCCCCCCCCCTTTCCTACTTGATTTCTTGTTTGGTTACATTTCAACCTCA
>JAQQAE010006892.1:0-16295 GCA_029823295.1 Pseudamia nigra
AACAGTGGGTAGGGCAGAGACAGTTGGAAAACATGCAGGGACACCGGCCCTCAGGACCTGGAATTGCCCACCCCTGGCCTAGATCTTTGAGCATGTTCGTGTCCATTCCAAAAACATTTTTTGCTTTAGAAGGTTTGAGTGACTAAATTAAATCAATAACTTTGGTCTCAGTAATATTTGTAATGGTAAAGGACTGCTTTGCAGGCAATGCAGGATATTCCTTCCTCTGTTTTGCTGTAAACTTATCAGAGATTTCTGACAGATTTAATGAAGCAGTTGTTAAAAGCATCAGCCATCACTTGTCGTTCCGTCAGGATGTTTCCATTTAATTGAATTTGCATTCATTTTGTTTTTGTTTTTTTTTTTGGGAATCACCCAATAGTTTTTTAAATATAATTCCAGGTTATTTTAGAATTTCCCCTTGGACTAGTCAAAGCAGAAATGGAAAAAGTCAGCTTTAGATTTTCTTATTTCTTTCACTACCCTATTTCTCAATGAAATAAATTGATGTGTCCTGATTTGACTGACAACTTCAAAGAGTGATCTTATTCTTTCATCAGTTTCAGAATAAATTTGTTTTGTGGTTTGCCTGTAACTGCCTGTTCCTGCTCACCCGGCACGGCCATAGTCCAGTGCCCTTGTGAATCGCATATGCTGACTCCATTTGGGGTCAAGGTTAAAGTGTCCCTTTTTCTCAACTGGTAAAATTGAGTAATGTGACTGTTTATAATAAAGATCTTAATTGTAAGTCATTTCTAACTGGACATCTCCAATGTCAAAGAAAGTGAAAAGCTGCTCTTTTGCTTCTTTATATCCATCTACGCCAAAAAGTTTCATGAAAACTGTTGCTGTAGTTTATTTGTTAGCCCCCTAAGACATGAGTGATCACATGAGCTTGTTGGTATAAAGTAGTATTTTTACACAAGTTGCACTGTGTTTGTGTGTCTCTAGCAAACTGGGATTTTAGAATACTGAAGAAAAGGGAACTTGTTAAACATACACTTAAGGTGTGTAAAAAGGCTCTGTCTTCTCTCAATGGGTACAGAACTTGACACTGGCTGCATTTATGCTTAAAACATTTGCCCATTCTCTTGAACTTTTGCTTAGAGTCTTAAGAAACAAGACTTAAAACCACGATGACTGCTTGAAGACTGTTTGAATATAATAACACTTTTTGAGAGAAAAATAATAATAAACCGGCTGCAGAGGAAGCACAATCTTTGTCACTGTATTGCTCTCAGTAGATAACAGCTCAGTTGTGTGATATGTGATACTCTGGGAATGTACCATTCAGATTTTTTAGACACAATTGCTGTTTTTTTATTTTCTTGCTATGTAAGTGAATGTACTCAAGGTGGCACCAGAAACCTAGAGATCGCTTCAAAAATGAGTGTACATACAGTAATTTCTTTTGTTGTTCAACTAACTAGTTATTTCTAGTGACCACTGATTGTGAGTTGTTGTAATCATTTGTGACAATAAGACATTGGAGTCTAAATGTTTGATTTCAGGAATTATTTGATAATTTATGCATAAAGTCTAGTCAGATATTGTTTTAATGTTCATATGGCAGCACTCTTTAATTCCTTGCAGATCTGCTGTATGGGTTCCAACTCTGAGATATTGGGTAACCCAGTCAAACAGCTGATGGGAATATCTGTAGCCAGAATAAATAGCTCTTATTCTTTGTGACACTGAAAGTGTATCCGGATTACTCTTCATTTTGGATCCCTCTCTAAGTATTTTTCTTGAAGAGTAATAAGGGTGGTCATGTTATTTATGGCTATTTTCTTGTCAGTCTCGGCTCAGGCTCTTTGTGACATTTAACTGATTTCCATGACTCAGATTCTGTTCTTTTGATGAGGAGCGACGGGAGGAGGGTGCTCTGAAGTTCAAATGTGACGCGTAGCATAAAGTACAAAAGCTTCTACTGTAATTATTGTGAACATGCACTAAATGTATCAAAATGCATATAACATTTCCCTGCCTTGGTCACTGTGAATGTCTTCTCTGAGTTAATACTTATAAAACTTTATACTCTGCAATAATGAACAGATTCTTTCGAAAGTGTCTAAGTGACACCAAATGGTTGTGTTGTAGGAGAACGTCAGACTTTTCAAACACAGAATAGTATCACAAATGAAATAGCGTGGTCTACGTTCCCTTAAAACATGATGATGCATTTCCATGAAAGGATTTGCATATCCGCTCACTTCTAAGGTCCCAGCTGCACTCGCTCACCCTTAAATGCCGCGGCTTTTGTGTACGAGCATCAAGAGTAGAGAGACTGCAAAGCTTCCTAATGAAAACCATTCAAGTCAATCAAGTTTACCAGAGACCAAAGGCCAGTGTAATTTAGGAAAATTGCTCAAACTCCAAAGTAATCTTCTGTAATGTGATCTTGCCTATTGAACACTGGCTGTACTGTACGTGTCGGATAAGAGCTCAGTCATTTTCCTCAAATGCAGTCTTGACAAGCAGCATGGATATCCACCTGCAAGTAATCATCATTCTAGTGTTAAGTGCTTTGATATTAAAATGACTGATTTAAGGCCATTTGCTGCTAGTAGATAGCGATTTCAAACACTTCCATATGCTGATAGTGAGGATAAGCAGAGTTTGTGAACTGAACTGACTGTGTGTTGTGTTTACTGTTGCAGAACAGCCAGAGAAAACACATCATGGTTGGGTCATGACTTCAGTTTTTTAGGATTCAGCAGAGACAGCAGACGAGACATTTAACAGGAATGATGTCATCACAGCATGTTAAATATTAAGTATTACAAAATTAAGAGGAGTTTAAGTCAGTAAGTTGACCGCAGTGTGACGTCACCTCGTTCTCACTGAAATGTCATGCAAAGTTCTTGAGTGTCCACATGGTGGCAACACAGGCTAAAGAAAACCTCCCTACAGCAGTTGACGTTATCAAGTGGTGTTTGTTGTAACCTGACAGGAGTGCATAGACAATTTCATCACTTGAGATTTTGCAAATATTCATGTCAAACTACTTATGCTATCTCAGTCGAAAAATAAATAGTATCAATGTTTATACCAAAAGCCTCTCTGTGACTTTAGTAAGGATAAACAAAATCCAAATGGTTGCATGCAGAATAACAAACACTCTCTAATCAGTTTCTGAATTGCCTCTCAAAACTGAACTCATGCTCGGGCACCTGTTTCAAAGAACAGGCTTGTTTATCAAAGTCCTCCTCTGTCAACAAACAGAATAAGTGTGGTGGTGGCTGGCTCCTCAACCCACATCTGATTTCAGCAAATGTGCAATTGTTCAAAGTGAGTTGTGCTTCATTGATTTGTTTCAAGGCAGAGGAAAAATAACCTCAGGGCTTCTACTAGTTAGAAATAACAATGGAGTCCTTCTCTGCTTTTTGTAGTGTTTTGGCCTGACATCTGTAGTAGAACATGGAAGGATTTTTACTGTGGATTTAACTGCAAGTAGGGACTTTGTTAAAAGTGGGAGCTTTATTTTTGTGTAGCAGCAGTTATTGTATTCAGTAGATTTCTTGTGATTCAGAGACTTTACACTGGCTTAAGTTTTTCTTTGGTTGATAGGATTTAAAGTTTACTTGATTTACATAACAAAAGCCACCAATTGGACTGACTGTTATTGTGTGATTACATTCAGTACATCCCTCAGCTTTTCTTGTACAATCCAGCGTAGTATGTGACCATGAACAGTGAAACAGAAAACACGCTACCGGTCAGCTTAGAATCAGAACAAATGTGCCTCACTTAAAAACCAACAACGCTCTCATTAACATATGGAATTATTTGTTGTGGTCAGATACGAGTGACTGTCTCCCCTTCCTGTCTCCATGTAATGTGTGAGGTGTCACTCAGAGATACAGTAGGGGAGGAGACTCTGTGCTGAAATGGCTGGTGACAGGGCTTTCATCCGACCCACTGAGGGCTCTTTGTTGTTATTTTGGGTTTTCTCATGGGTGCAGTCTGAGAGAGCAGTAGACAGACTGGGTCTCATCTCTGTACCAGCTCACACATGCATGAACTACACCCGTGTGCACATACTAACAGGCACCTGCTTATGCAAAAAAATAACATGCTTGCTGTCATGTCAATCAATTTTGCTGCTTTGCTGGAGGTATGCATGGATATCGAATGAAAAGATTGATTAAAGCATAAGCAGATAACATCAGAACAGATGAATCATTTGTTTCACATGTTCTTTAATCTAACTGAAGCCCCAAAAGTAGTTTTTAGGATAATCAATGATTTTATTGCTTGCAATACTTAAAAAGTTTTTCTGACATTTAATCTTCATGTTCAACACTTGGACTGCAAGTTTGCCCACAGCTCTTTTTCAATCAAACATTGCTTTGCTTTATTTAAATGTAGAAGTCATCCAGTTTGCGATTTTTCCTAAAATCATTTTTAAACTATTGTTAAATGTCATACATATTTTAAAATTCTGGCATTCATACCTTTGACATCCACCAGCTAAAATTTACCAGCATTGAATTACACTGATTTTTGCACATTTTGCAAGGTTTTAGGCAACAGCTTTTCTTTGTGTGTAATTTCAAAGAAATGTCAATTCACACTTATAAGTGTTTACAATAGGGACTAATATTTATAATCAAAATAAATATTTTTCTAATGCCCTCTTTCACTGTTATTTTAGACCTATTTGTAAAGGTAATAATATATTTTTGGAAGGAAAGGGTAAGGTGAAGGTTTCTGAGAAGGTTTCAGTCTACAACTTCACCACTAGATTTACAAAATCCTACACACTGCACCTTTAACTTAATGTCTGCTGGAATTTTATATATATATATATATATATATATAGTATATGTGTGTGTGTGTGTGTGTGTGTATCATACCCCTTAATCCTCACAGTGGTCGGGGGGAGGGGGGGGGGCTATCCCAGCTGACTTAGGGCGAAGACAGGGTACACCCTGGACGAGTCACCAGTTCATCGCAAGTATATGAGTGAATTAACCCTGTACCCAATAAATGCATCGTCCTCACTACAGTCATGCTTCAACATTCTTCGTTTGAAATTACACCATGAACAGAAATGAAAGTGTTCGGCTAACAGCTTAAGTCTATTTGATTTCATATTCAAACAGTAAAAATGATCATGACCTCTGACAGTGTAAGATGCAAAACAAATGTTTAGCCTATCAATGGTTTGTGCCAATAACATATTTATGGGGTTGACAAAGTTGTCTTTGTGTCTGTCATGTTGTCTGTTATCATGAGTAGAAGGTGCTTCCACAGTGGCCTCTGACACAGATCACAGGCAGCTGTTGTTTAAAACAAGTGAGACGATATATTCCTCTCACTGTGCGATGATGACCCTTGCTCTTAACCCCCTCCAGCAGCAGTTCATCCTCCAAACAATAACAATCAATTCCCTGCACATCTGACAGAGCCGAAGAACAACTTATAAATGATATGCATCTCCTGCTGGTCCCATGGCAACCGCCTTGACTTTATAGTTGCGTTTCTTTGATCCTGCCAAGCTTTGATTCATTTCTCTTTCACCCTTTTAGCTAAACATATCATGTGAATTTGGAGCTTTGTTCCTGACAGGCCCCGTCTTACCTCGCTCTCTCCACTGGCTCCTGACGCCTCCCAGAGGAGCCGCGGAGGAGGAGAGGAATTCCACTGGATTCAAAGACTTCTCCGGGTTTCTTTGACTCTTCCTCTTGCCTTGCCTTTCCTGGTTCATCATGTTGACCTGTTCCCTGCGATCCTGCCAAACCATCTTCCTGGCCCTGGAGAACTGTGGTGGCATTCTTGCAGGGGTGGTTAGGGGTTTCCATTCAAACCCATAGCTGGTCCTTGTGAATGTCCAGGCTTTTGATTCACCAAAAGCAGAAAATAAACTTTGACCTAAATTTGTTGGCCATTGTTCATCAGAGCTTATAACTTTGCTGACAAAGCTGGAGATTAAAGCTGCACTTTTCAGTGTATTATTGATTCTATTGAGAAATTTGGTGAAGGCAGGTCAGAAATGGGGTTTCTCCTCACACTATGTCTGGTAAAGAGTGTAGAATTATATGTAGAGCCCTTTTACCAAATGAGACTGTAATGAAAAATGAAAAGTGTATTTTTTCTGTACCATCTGGTTTCAATCAAGGCAATATCCTAAACATGGGCAGTTTTTGAATCAGCTACCTTCAGAGTCTGAGGCCACTCATTATTCCAGTCAGGCCTCTCTGACAACTACACAGTGTCTATAAAAGCTGCATTAAACTCAACAATACTGTCTTTCGCTTCATCATCAATTTACAAACTATTTTCACTGTCATGATGTGGCCTGTGACAAACACATTATTATAAGAAGACATGTGATCTGATTTAGTCATTAAAAGAACTCCAGTGAGTCTTTCTAGTTACTGATCAACACTGACAAATGATTATTTTCACTCTTACAATTAACTGTTTTTTCGACACGTCTCAATTAGCAACCAAGGTCTTTACTTAGTGGGTAGTAATCAACACAAATAGTTTGTAAACTGAGCAGGTTGTGTGTAATGCTTTCCTGTTGTAGAAATTCCAGATTTCAGCATAGAGGGTGGACTATACGAGTAGGAATAATTTTTTACCTATTCTCATGAAATGATTGTGACAATGTGATTTGTTCTTGATAGATAAAGTGTATATATTCTAATAACCTTACTGAGCAATCTTGTCCAAAGGTGATTACTGATGTGTTTAAATAGGAACAAAAAGAGGAATGTGTCTGAAAACTCAAAAAAAAAAAAAAAGAAAACAATGTAAAAGGAGCGTAGTCCCTTATGTGTAGCCTGTCATATTATATGCTTCAGGGCCCAACAGGGAGCTAATAAACCCACATGTATTGTTGTTGATGCCGGCATGTGGCACTGAAATATTATTATGCACATTTATTTCAAGCTCACTGTTTATGTTGAAACTCATATTTTCCATAAACAGTACTATGAACTTGTATCTATGAACATAATCGAGATGCTTTTAGAAAATTTCTGGCCATTAAAACTAGTGCTGGAGCCACCATAAGAACAAAATAGATCAAGTGTATAGGTTTGTGCATTTTGTTCTCTTTGTTACTATGACAATGTGGGTTCTGTTTTGTATACAAGAGACTATTTTTCCTGACGACTTTAACAATGTGTATCTGCTTCACTAGTGCTTCTTGTAGAGGCAGAAAATGATGACGGATCAATCCCAGCATGTCAATACACCCGATAAAGTTTTGCTGCCCAAATAGGTACAAATGTCATATTATGTGAAGATGAGCTGTTCAAAGCAAATCTAACCTCTTCATTCATTCAGAAAAAAATGGCTCATATTGTGAATGTTTTTGATAGTGTCTGAAAGCAGCCACATGACACAGTGTAGTAGTTCTTCTACAAGTACTACATAAATCTGTGGGGGGCTTTTAAAACTGATGATGAGTTATTGAGAAAATAGAGCTCTCCTTAGACTTTATGCATTAAAATATATTATAGTATTGGATTTGTAATAAGTGTTCATAGTGCAGCCATTTGAAGTAACAGAACCATACCTCAGATAAAAGAGGCATTCCCTAATATTGCCCTATGTTCTTTATTTTTTAAACAATACACATATGGTAAGTAGTCTGCACTATGAGGTTGAGGATCAGCTAGAACAAACGTAACTTACTAATTGTTAATTGCCAAGTACTAAATTGATCAGCAAAGAAGCAACACAATAATTCTGATGTTGAAAAATTGGGAAAAATGCATTATATCCCTTGTGTTCAGTCTTGGGGCTTAATGTGTCCAAATCAGTGAGTTACTTTTAGAAAGTGTTAAAAAGTTACAACTTGTAATATAAATGTTGACAAAACATACCACAGCATTTCACCGTCGGCAAAATGAAGCCTTCCTCCGTTGTCAATGCATTTATCACATCTGACTTTAACAAGTCTGAGCTCCTCTTAGTCAAATTGAAATGCCAATACTGACTTCAGCCTCTGCAGAGTTGTTGTAGTATAAGTTTTCACCAATGGGGGGCAGTATTATGATGATAACAGGCATCATCACAAAGACAAGAGGCAAAACAAATGTGTTTAACAGTCCTGAATGCAGTTGTGTGGGATATGATGACAAGATGTGCCCTACATGGTGAATGTAGTGTCTCGTGTCATTCATATGTGGCGCGATAACAAGTTTAAATGTCATAAGAATAAATTTAAGGAACAGGTTTTTAAATGAATGAAAGCACTGCAAATAGACTGCAGTTTACAACCTCAGTCAGGTTTCTGTACACCTGTGGTATTTCTTCAGTGACCCCTTTGGTTTGTACATTTTTAAATGAATCATTCTGATTTGTCCACGAGTAAAAAATTTTGTTTTATTGAGCTGAAATGCGCTGCATGTCACAGTTGGCATTTTATTTACTTTTCAGTATTTCTGTGTCACATTTTTAAGTGACTCTCACAGATATTTTAATAATTTTTTTCTAAGTGTCTAATGTTTTGTAATAGCCCAAAAAGATTCATGCAGTCTAAATTAATTGTGATTTAAAATATATATATATATATATATATATATTTAAATGTAAACAAATTAAGCAACAGTGCGAGCAAAAATGTACAAAAATAATCACCAAAATGGACAAAAAGAACAAAAAACAGCAAAATGAACAGAATAATTCAAATAATCAAGAAAATAGTCAAGTGTATTTTAAAATTAGGGCACATAATAACCACAAACGAAGAAAAGAATTAAGTAAATTAACAAACATAATCAAGAAATTAAACAAACAATTCTCAAAATAAGCTACAAATGAGCAAAAATGAGCAAAAAATGATCAAGCAAGTGAACCAAACTGACCTTAAACTGAATTTAAAAAGTGCGAAAAAAGGACAACAAATTGTGCAACAACAGCAGTTAAAAAAATACAAAAATAAACAAGTAAGTCAAAAAATATGATCAATATATGAGGCTGTATTAAATTTCACTTTGTGAACTTGAGTAGTGTTTTACAAGGTACTCTTTTACTTATACTGAAGTACTGAGAAGTACTTCTACTAACTTCAGTACCGTTTCTTTGTACTCTATCCTAAGCAGAGGTGGGTAGAATAAACAGATATAGTATTCAAGTAAAAGTATTGTTACTTAATTATATTGTTTTCTAAGCATGTTGTTCCCTAACTTGTTCTGGTTTTTAATAATTTTTCTGCTTATTTTGCTTTTTGTGTTCATTTTTCTTAGCCTTTTTGATTATTTTAATCACTTTTGTCTCACATTGTTGCTTATTTCGTAGACTTTTCTTTATTATATTGTTCATTTTTGTTAATGTACAAGATTTTTTCCCCTTTTCACTCATTTATTGCTTATTTTGTTCATTTGTACAATTTACTTGACTGAATTGTTCAGTTTTGTTCATTTTTTTGATTAATTTGTTATTTTTAGCTAATTTTGTTCATTTTTTTCTGATTATTTTTGCATGTTTTTGCTCATTTCATTGCTTAGTTTATTCATTTTGATATTTTGCTTGATTACATTTTTTATTTAACTGCTATTTTGTTCTTTTTTAAATTACAACCTTTCTGTACTCTTATCCATTGAGGTGCAGCAAAAATGTAACTAGAATTACATTTTTTTTCATGTCAAATGTAATTGAGTAAGAGTAAAATGTATTCTTTAAAACAACTCCTCTCTGAAGTACATTTTATGGGAAAAAACTACTCAAGCACATGTAAAGGAGTAAATGTACTCGAGTACTACTCACCTTTGGTCCTCAGACCTACAACATGACTTCTGTTACTAGTGCAAAAACACCAAGCAACAAAGACTTCCGTTGTAATTTGTTATAAAGAGACAAAGAGGAACTAGTGCGGCCCCATTTTGGAGCAGTAATTACTTCATTTTGTTTCAAGTAGTGACTGATTTCAAACCGATCTTGATGGTGTTAATTTGCACTGTCAGCTCCATCCCTCTCCTAGTGATGATTTTTATATCCTCATAAATGTTTTGTCCAATCATTGCAAATATCATTCTTTCAGGTCCAAAATGTTCTCCCTAAATTAGCATAAAATAACAGTGTAATCTTCTCTCCCTATACGCCCCATTGAGTTATTACTGTACCTCTTTGTCTGCATTTCTCCGAAGAGCTTCTGCAAACAGCTGCCTGATTAATAAGTTAGGTCCTCTAAATATGGCTCAGAGTCATGTATCTTTAAAAACTACTTAATAATGGTAATCAACATTATCAACAACGTACCAATTACATCGTTACACTTTTGTTTCTTAATTATGTATAGTTCTTCTTCACCATGGATAAAAGGGGCTCAGGTGGATTGTTCATCTTAAGTGTTTATGATGGTGTATTTGTAACACAGCGATGCTACACTCCCTTAAAGTGGCAGTGAGCTAAAAAGGCCCGTGCCTCCTCCATGTGTGAATGAACCACAATGGAAGGGTTCCTATGTTTTATTTATTGATATGTTTTAGTGGGGGAAGACCTTGCATTCATTATCATAAAGGCCTCTAGACATCAAGTCACACACAAAAGACCCAGCCGTCTTCCAGTCTCACACTCAGATCAACACATGCACAAGAGAAGAAGGCCGCTTTGCTGTAGCGACTCTTCGCCAGAAACCATTGGTAACTTCAGTGACAGAAGCTGACAGTGTCAAAGTATCTTTGTCTCGCGCACATAAACTGTCCCTGAAGCTGTCGTTGTAAAAGAGCTGTAAAACAGAGGCTTTTTTTTTCCTTCATGGGGGAAGTTGTTTTCATACCCCCTTCTAGTTTTTTTTAAAAATATGTCATATCTTTTCTGTCAGGGCCCTGGGGCGCCTGGTGGTGCTCGTTCAGGAGGAGGAGGAGTGTAAGCATCTGCAAACCCAGCGGAGTCTGACCATATTGTACCTGTGCTCGTCTTTATCTCGGTTATTTTGTCAAAAGCTCAAAGACTTGAATTTCAGACAGCTGTGTTGTCATCTGATCTGTGAAAGCACGAATTTGTGGATGTGTGCATGTGTAAAGGAAGACAGGCGGGAAGAACAGATGTGGGGAAAGTCGGTAAAAACTCAATATGAACCCTGCCGAGGCCTTCCTCGCTCTATTCAATTATTTAGAGCCAAAGAAAAGAGGAAAGAGTAACGTATTTTCTCAGAAGCCACTACGTTCAGCAGGAATGAATAACATCTACCCAGTCTTGTCTTTGCCAAATAGCCGGAAATGGAAACAAATTCGTTCAATTGGATTTTTGGGTCTGGTGTTTTCCTTGAGTTGCTGCTGTGTGTACTCATGCAGTCATATTGAAAAATTCCTCAGGACCAAAAATTATGGAAGTGCTGACAAGCAGAATTTTTCATGCTATCTGGATGTACACTTGGCAGTTTCAGGCAAAGCTTATCCTCTCATGTGATGGGAGGGGAATAAGAGAGAGCAAGAGCAAGAGCAGGAAAAGTGCTCACCTATTTAATTTGATCAGAGATTAGAGGAGGAAAAGAGTCACATTTCCTCCCTGGCACGTCTCCACTTCGCGCACTCTGACACATGATTTTATAAAGAGATGTCACAGCCAAGCACCGCAGTAATGCCTGTAATTACTCTGAACTCAAATAAATAAATAAATGTGCTTTTCTTTGTGCAAGTCTGACAGGTTTTCCAACATCCTTGACTGGAAAATTTGCTGTGTGTGTGCATGCGTGTCTGTGTTTTTGTGGCTGTGTGTTTGCATGTGTAACTTTGCGTAGGTGTGCGCTTGTGTTTACATATAGTGAGGCACTTATAAGAGAAATTCAGACAGGGTGAAATTTTGACAGCAACAGTATAGCTTGTTTTCCCCTCTCTTCTTTTTTTGACTGTGATAATCTCCGCTCAGCCGCACAAGCTGAAGGAAAACCTCTGTTTGAGCCTGATAAGGTTCGAGGTGCAGCTTTGTAAATAATAAGGTTAGAGTTTCTACACAGTTACTGCTGCTGTGCCTGATCTTGCTTGTATTAGTGACAATTGGCTGTGACCTCACCTGCTCAGCCATGCTGTCATCACAGAGGCTGTATCTACAGCAGCAGCAGCAGCAGCAGCAGGCGATTAGATCATCCACTCTGGTCATGGAAGGAGACATCCAGACAAATGCTCCTCTGCTGAACCAAGGAAGGTCTGATGCATGTTGTCATCGAGGCTGGCTCCTTGACTTTTGATATTGCTCATCTGCAAAAACAGTTTCATATTTTCTCTTGCGCGGAAAGTCTCAGTTTCTCAAGGGTTCACAAAGCAAGAAGTCTGTCTGCACATACAGGTGTGTGTCCCACAGCCATACTGTCCATGATCACTTAGCAATTACAAACATCTCAAAAAGAATTGGGAGGATTCATGCTTTTGTCGCCATAATAGAAACAGTTTAAATGTATTCTTCACTGTCTTCTTTTTCTCTTCTCATCTTTTAATTTTAAATAAATACGGGAATTTTGTTCTTTTAAAATATATTGTTCTATTTTCAGATTATTTTGTTTAAATTTGGTCACGTTGTGGATCATTTCATCATCATATGGATCTTTTTGTTAACCTTGGTTCTTTTTGTTGCTTCTTCATTTTTGCTCATTTTGTTGCTTATTTTCTTGCTTGTTTTGTTCATTTCCTCATTATTTTTGTTCTTCATATGCTTCATTGTGTTGGCTGTTTTGTTCATTTTGGTATCATTTTGTCCTGTTTTGTTCAGTTTGGTTCATTATGTTGCTAGCTTTGCTTGGTTTGTTCACTTTCTTTAATACTTTGCTTATTTTACTGCTTCTTTAAATCTTTTTAAAATTATTTTTGCTCAGTTTTTGTCATTTTCTGGATCATTTTGTTCTGGATCATTCATTATTTTGTTTGAATTGTTGCTTGTTTAGTTTATTTTTTATCTTTATTATTTTGCTCAGATTTTGTCATTTTTCTGGATTATTTTGTATCTTTATTGTTCCGCTCGATTCATTTTGTTTATGTTTGTCACAAATCTTGTTGGGTTTGTTCACTTTCTTCATTATTTTTTTATTTTTATTATTTTGTTTTTTATTGGTAATCTTTCTTTATTTTGTCGATATTTTGTTGATTAATTGCCAGTTATTATTGAATTTGGTTGTTAGCGCCTAGAGATAATCGCCGATTTTGATTGGCCCTATACAAATAAAATTGAATTGATTGTTAATTTGTTGATTTTTTTTGGGGTTTTTTTTTGCTTATTTTGTTCATAATTCTTCTAAGTCTTTGTTAAAATTTTGTTGATGTTTTGCTTATTTTTTTTTAAAGCTGTTCATGTTGTTAATTTGTATGTGTGTGTATCTTATTTTTAAATTATTTTTTGTGATGATTTTTGTCCATCACCAAAAAAGACCTCTACCTGGACCTCTATCTGGTAAATGTTCAGATTTAGTAAGACTGAGCAGAGTGAGGTACTGTTTTTTCCCTCAGACTGATTTGATATTTGATATTCAGTTTAGTTTTCTTAAAAAGTCAACCCAAACTGTGAAGCAGTTCTTACTAAAAGTAAACATAACTTGTTGTATAATGTTAATTTGTTAATCTGACAGGATAACAATATAAAAATGTGGAGGTATAATAGATATTCACATTAAAAATAGATACATACAGTACTGTACAAAAGTCTTAGGCAACCTTTGATTTGTTGTCTTATCTAATGACCATGCACATGCACAAAAATGAACAAACTTTATGCTAAAATTTGCATCAGTATGTCCACCTTTAGCTTTGTTGTTTTATAGGATTGTAAATAAAAATGCAGAACATATGGGTGTAATATAAACACACCAAAATCTGAACTAAATTGCTTCAACTGGCAAAAATCCATACTTAGTATGACATTCATTCCTGTGGCAAAAAGTAGCTGAAACAATAAGAACGCTTTGACAAAATGCATGAATGAAATCTGGCTGAACTGCACTACATCTATTTTTTTCCTACCCCATACAGTTCAAAACATTTTAAGCACAAAGGGAGGTAATACTTCATTTGCATAGTATATCTCCTGTGAATTTTGGTCACTATAATTTGTTAAAACAACCTAAGATGTTTTGCATAGCAGTGTATAATACAATATGTTTATTATGTATATGATTGTACTCATTATACCCTTTCACCTACTTGACTTGCAATTAACAGCAGTTCCTGCAGAAATGAAAGAAACAGTCTAGAATTGTTTCACATTCTAGAGTTAGGGTTAGGTCTTTATTCACCTATATCCTGCTTGTGACTGGCTGCCCTTAATAGCGCATGTAATTGGTTCATCTCCGCCACTCAGAGCTGGTCCTGTCATGATGCTTTATTAAATTTATAACAAAAGACAAATGCTTGGGTCAGATGTTTTGTTTCACATTTCCATCATACACACTTTTCGAATGAATCCTGATGCAGGCTTGCAGCATTTTCTCAGATTTTCTGATAAAGTGTAAAAATGGAACTTGAACTGATGAGGAAATAAAACAAAACAAAGACAGATCACACAGACAGGCATTTGCTCTTTGAGCAGTCATGAGCAGTGGGCAATGGCAGGGGCTATACACAGAGGCCAATGCAGAGGTAATTTAAAGTTGGAATATTGCTGCTGGCTGCTGGGGCACATTTCACTGGGCTCCAAGATGACTCCCATAAAGTTACATTGGAGTTCTTTCTGAAAAGACTTGCAAACGAAAACTCACTCATACTGTGACAACACAAGGTATTTTTGGCTGGTTGACTCTAACTGTATTCTTCATGTACTCTATTTCTATCTGCAGTTGTCACTGAGTAATTGTTACTTAATCTGGTGGTGCTTTTGGTATTTGAATGAATATGAATCCAATCTGTAAATAATTTTTTGTCATGAGTCATCATGGTCTCAAATGTTTTATTTGGATCTTCTAATAAGTGATCTGGTCCATCTTTAAGTTTTTGCTCCATTATTAAGATATTACAGCAAATAATCCAACAAATCACTGCTGATCTGGAGTTTGATTGACAGACTGCTATGGTCACTCAACTCGCTCCTGGAGTTGGACTGAGTCAGACCCTTGGATCTTCTATTTATTCAACAGAGCAAAGTTGTACCTGAGATATGCTCTACTGTAGTTGTTAGTGTTAACACTAACAACACTGTAATGTGACTTACTGCAGATTTACTGCATCAGTAAACTAGTGGTCAGCATTTGCTTACCCATGAGACCCCTGGCTTACTACTCTCTGATAGTGCCACTGTCTTTCATCCAAATATGGTTATATCATGTTTTTGGCTCCAAAACATCATCCAGAAAGTGACATCCCAATTGGTCTCAATACAGACTTTCGGAAACCAAAGGGTGACATCATGTGATTTTGTCCACTAATATGTACAGACTGTGGTCATGAGGGACAAAGCTGGCAGTGCTGCCCTCTGATGGCAGAGGTGTTTGTTTTCCATCCAAACTCATTTATGGATATGTGCTGTACATAATGTGCATTCTTTTTTCAACATTTCAAAACTTTGCTTTAAATTTGCTTTAGATTTCATTAACAGTTATATTTATACATAAAAGGCAGCATATGGAGTGCATATTTCATACAGGGTCCTCCGTAAATATGGGGAATACGCTGGGAAAGGATTTCTGCCATTAAACACATGGTCGCTACAGAATAGACTTGTCACTCTCCCATGTTGTGATCATCCAACAGGAGATCTTTAGATGGAGATATGATGAACATGGTGTGCACTCTATATCCCATGAGCCCATCTGTCTCACATACTGATGTCAGGTAGTTGTACCTTTCCAACAAGGCAGGTGTTTGGGATTCTCTTTCTTTATCATGATCAGGAATTCTCATGTACAAGATGAGGCTAGCCCATTTTCCCTAGACAGTCCTCACATCATCCCATCTCTCCTTGAATTCTCATCTCTGAATGACAGTCTTGGTGATAGTCAAGGCCTTCCAAACCCCTCTCCCTCTCCCCCGTGGTCTCTCTGGTCAATGGATGTCAATCAGAGCTTGCCCCTCACACAGATTGGCAACAAATACTCTCATTTTCATGAAACAACTATGACTGGTCCGTGATGAAATTGGATTCCCACATCAACTCAGGAGTCCCTCTGTCACACATCATGGTGTCAGACACTCACCTTTCCAGCAAAGCAGATGTTCAGGATGTTCTTATCATGGATTCATGTGTACAAAATGAAACTAGCCCCTTTTCCCTGACAAAGCACTATCATATAAATTATGAATGGTGAAACAATCTTTAAGCATGTTCATTAAAGACAACACTTTTTTGAAGAAAATCAGCTCATAAATATTTCTTTCATGCAAGTCTCAATATACTCTACCCCCCCCCCCCACCCC
>JAQQAE010006893.1:0-16294 GCA_029823295.1 Pseudamia nigra
ATTATCCAATGGGAGGCTCGTACCTATTTGCTTAGTTAAATCCAGGTGGTGACCTTTTTTTTGGCCAGGCAGTGTGTGTGATATTCTATTGGGAGACATACAGTAGTAGCAAACAGCAGGTGCTTCTCTAATTGTTAACCAGTCTGCATCCAGGACTGTGACACTGATTGATATTTCACACTTTCATTCATTCATAAAACTGATTCATGATTGTGTCACTTGTACTGAAAAGGAAAAAGTATTTTTACTTCACAAAAAAGTTCACTTCATTTTTGTACTGTATGGTTTCCAGGTTTCAGCATAAACTGTACTTCACGGAGGTAGAACACTCTCTCTCTCTCTCTCTCTCTCTCTCTCTTTGCTTGTGTGTGTGTGAGAGAGAGAGAGTTCAATTTTCTTGAACGTCTGCTGTTCAAGAAAATTGAAGAAAAGTGGTGAAAGGGAAGCAGTTGTTGCAGGGAAACTATTAGTTACAGGTGCCTTTTCATGGCTTAAGAACAAGTGACGTCCAAAAATAAAAGATTCGAGCAGTGCAGTTATGCAGTTTAGCACAAGTCAAATTTATTATTATTTTTTTAAAGAGTGCCCGCTTTTTAACAGCGCATTTCAAAGCATGCTACGTAGTTTTGTTAAAACAAACAAAAAACAACCATTTTCCCCCCCAAACAAAAATACAATTATTTTAGGAAAACAAAAATGACCAGGGTCGATAATATTTACCCCTTTTATTGAGGCATAGCTGAAGCCACCACTCTGTCACTGAGTAATGGTCTAAGTGTCTGAACTGAAGTTACAACTGAACAATTGTCCAATATTCACTTCATAAACAATTTGAGGCATTACTTGTAAAAGCATCATGTCAGAGATGAATTTGGCTTGAGAAGAAGGATTGTGGATGGACACAAAGCACTAGAAGGATATACAATTATTCTTTGTATCTGGAACTGGAGTGAGAATTATGACATTTGAAAAAGAATCAGAATTTCAAGGATGGGTGGGGGGGCTAATAGTTTTAATACCAGCTGTAGTTAATAGACACATATTTTATAAAAGGTCAGACTGAGCCGTGATAGTTCAATGGTCTGAACTGTTCTAAGCATCATTTACCTGAGCACAGAGCGTGATTTAAGGATCAACTGTGTGGAACAAAATCTACCTTTCAATGTTTCATGTAATTTTCCAGGTGAATATCAATGTCACACACTCATGCAGCCTTTTGAACAGTGACTAACCCATCCTACTCTCATTCAGCCACCACAGCTACATACTGTACACAATAAAAGTCTATTTTTGTTGTACTTGTATAGCAAAACACTGCTGTGATTTTGCATTAATACCATCTGAGTTTTCTGAAGACACAAGCCTCAACACATTTCTACATATACATTTTCAGTGGTACCTTTCGATGATATCCCAAAGCCTGATCCCATCATCCCTGTAGAAGAAGTTGGGCACCTTCTCCAGGCCTCTGTTAGCAATGTCCTCTCTGATACAGAGAGAACTGTAGGTCATTGAGGACATCGATTTCTGTAGGATTTGCCCCACACCCTTTCCACCAGAGGCTGCAAACTAGATAAGAGTAATATGTAAAATGGTTACACTGCTCAAAGAGATTATTTAAGTATTGTCCTGAAGATATTATCGCACCTTTGTGAAAACTCCACTCGGGGATATAAGGAGAAGTCGAGCTAAGAAGTTGATCTGCAGTGTGTAGCGAGTGTGAGGAATGAGGAGCTAAGGCAAAGAGAAATGTCTGTTAGGAGCCACTCGCCTGTTAATGAGTGGATTTTTCCTCCCAGTACTCTTAGTACTCTTACCTTGTACAGTGGATGCACCATGGGCAGATTGCGCAGCAGGGCCACCGCAAAAACTTCAGCCAAAAGGTGAGTGCGCAGCAGGTGAACGTTGAGCTGATGTTCACTAAAATCTGCATTTCTCACAAATATCTTGGCCAGCAACCAGTCGTACTCATCATCAGTAGGAAGAAAGACTGGGTTGTCTTTAGCCGGAACCTGCTTGAGCTTCAGGACAACAAATAGGAACTGACTGAATAAATAATGTTTTGATATTGACAATTGCTGTAGTAGGCGCCACCAATTTAACCGAGAACTGATTTTGCTACAGATAAAAAAAAATTACATTCTTCTTTGAGATCACACCACATCTTAAATTATTACACGACTTGTATTCCTGACCAGAAAATAACAAATTGCAAAATACTAATTGAATACATTATACTCTAATAATAAACAAACCATTGCTTTCACTTACATTTTCCTAGTGTTTCAGTGCTGGTCTCACCTGAATGGCAACTGGCACCAGTTTATCACCATCTGTTTGATGGAGGAGGACGAGCGGAGCCATCAGATGCTGCTGCTTCCCGTTGACGGTGTTTGCTGTCACTCCATCCAAGTTCTTGTAGTCCAGCAGGAAAATGTTGCCTTTCTGATCAAAAGGAAATAACGTTCAAATATTTTACCGATTTGAACATGAGTGAGGAATTTTAGTGCTTATTTTCATACCCAAATCTCAGCCACTACAGTAAATAGAACATAACATTCAATCCCTAAAACTTGTGTTGTTGTTGTTGATGTTATTCAGGAATGAATGTAAATACCGTATTTTCCGCACTATAAGGCGCACCGGATTATAAGGCGCACCCCCCAAAAATGTCATTTTGAATTTTGTTTTGTTTTTATAATCAGGTGCGCCTTATAGTGTGGAAAATACGGGTGGCTAGTAATTTGTATCTTAATCAACATAATATTGTTTTTACTGCTTTTTTGGTTAAAAAGTGCACATGTAAAAAAATCATGGATGATATAGTAGCATTACAAATATTATTTTTTATTAAACTGCTTGCTCATATGGGTGCAATAACCATTACAGCAGCATAAAAAGGGTTTTTTGTGATTACCAATACTGTTAATATAGGGCAGCTGTGGCATCAACCTTGGATTAGGTGGCGTTCTAACAGATTGTTAAGTGCAGGAAGGCTGTTCCACATTTCAACATGCCACAGGGATAAAGAAAACATGACTGAGATAAGAAGATCAAATCCTAACAGTTTATATCACACATAATGACATAATCACCTTCATTTCATCTGCCAAGTTTCTTTGACCACTGGGGAAGACCATTTCATCAGTGACTGGAAATTTATCTGGTAGAGCAGTGCAGCGTCGGATCAACGTGGGGTTGATTCCGTTTAAGTACTGGTAGCCAAAAAAAGCATCTTCCTTCCAGTGTTTCTGCACATAGTCTGAAAAAGAACAATACGCCTGATACTGACATGTGGCAGCTCTCAAAGACTTTATTGTAGGTAAGGTGTTACAACACTTGGCTGTGCGGAAATTAGATTACAAACAAAGATTATTTTTATAACATGGATAAAGGATCGCTTGATGTGTCCTGCTACAGTACCTGTTATAGCAGATCGATTGTGGTAAAACACTCTGTTAATATCATCAATATTAGTCCAGGTCTTCTTCTTATTGTCCAGTCCTTTCAGTTTCAGCTCTGTCAGCCTAGAGAATAGAAATTAGAAACTTGATGCTTTACACTTTTAATCATTATGACAGATTAGATACATTAGTCAGTAAATACAATACATAGGTAGATTTCTGACAGGAGGCTTTACCCGGCGGTGGCAGTGAAACCAAATTCTGTGGTCTTGGTAAAGGAGAATCGCACCTCAGCCGGCAGAGAGAGAGGGTTTTCTGTTTTTATGCAGTGGGGAATTCCCTCTGCATACACATCCCACCTGTTAACAAGTACATCCATTGACTGTGGTTTTAAAACACATTATTTTTAACATGCTTCACACATATGCAGGCTTACCGATAATCTATCTCCCGTTTCTTCAGCTCCTGTTCTCTGCAGTACCTGCCAAGATGGTGGTTGTCATCGAAGACTCTCAAGGCTACAGGAAAAAGCCGTGTTTTAAAAAATATGTTTGACATTTGGCTCAATAAGATGGGATCGATTTGCTGTCTTTAGTGGGCAACTCAACAAACCTGTTCCCTCTCTGAACCGATGAATCTGATTGCCGGTGATCCATCTGTATATGGGGAACTTGTGGGCGTCTCCGTCCGGGGATTGCACTTCCACCTTGTCAACGTACCAGGAATCCTCTGGGAACAAGCTGAGGTGCTGTTTGTCGAGCTCAATCAGAACCAGCTTTCCAATGGAAGAAGGGCAACACACACGAAACACAGACACCTGGACAATGATGGAAATGATTTGGGATGTTTAGAGAGATGTTTCCAGGTGCATAAATTTATGAAAAATGAACAGAATTATTTTTTTGAAGCTTGTAGTAATTCGTCCTTGTGGACACCTGGTGCTCAGTTCTGCAAAATGATCATTCTACACTCATTCATAACTGTAATTTCCAGTAAAGCTGAGAAACTCTGTTTACATTTTCTGCATATTCCAGACTTACTGTTCCTTTGATGAAGGATGCAGCACCTTTTAAACCCACGAGCCACTGACGGTCACTTTCTCCGTCTGTGCCAACAAGTTTAATGAAGACATTGTTGACAGTAGTTGCACTGACAAAGTTTCCGGTGAACACAGTCACTTTGTAAGTCACCATTATCACTGGAACGCAGAAGGATCCTGGATCAGAGAAAATAACATAGCAATAAGCATCTTCGGAAGATGAAGTTAAATAACACTCTTTTTATATTGTATGATGCTGACCTTGATTCATAAATGCATGAATGCTAAAAAAATGCTTTAAAAAAATTTTTCAGCTGCTTTCTCCACTTGAATAGTGAATTTAGTCTGTTGACTATGTCTCAGTCATATTTTATTTGTTTCACTCGATCAATGAGCAATTCTTGTTACATGTTAATGCTTATTAAATTAATAAAAATACTGAAAAAATACTAAGATGAGACAAAAGTCCACACAAACTGCAACCGATGACTAGTAAACTATGCTGCCTTTAATTTGTTTTATAGAGAAATTCAATCAACATCATTTTTGTAACAAACTATTGGACTAAACTACTGGATATAATACAGTTTAGTGCAATTGCTGCTTCTAGAAATCTTTTTTTATTTTTAAATCTGTTAAAAAACCTCTTTCTTACCTTGCTGAGGTGAGAAAAGCTGTGGTTGCTTCTCATCATCACTGTGTGTCATATATAGCGAAACACGGAGCATGGGAGTGTCTAAAGCTAAAGAAATCACTGTCATAAAAAATGCTGAACATGTGTGAACAACTACTGTCCCACATGAACTTATGAAAACCCAACTTTCACAATGACTCCTCTTAAGTACACAATAAATGGTGTGATGAAATGATTTTAAAAAAACAGAACGTTCACCTTTTCTGTAAAGGTCATCAACGTACAGTACATCATCCATAATAAATATAACTTTACATTACAAAACACAACATACAGAAACTGTTTCACAGAAAATAATGATCCAAATGGTGATGTTACATAATATGTAATTTTGAAACCCAGAGAAAAATCTTAGATTTCATCAGGGGAAATGTTGCACAACTTGAGGACACTTGGAACATGCCATTTCTGTGTCATGAGTGTGTCATAAGTGTTCCTGCATTTGCTAAAGGACACACAGTAGGTTTGTCAGCCTCCGGAAGAAATACTGTAAAAATTCATTTTCAGAATAACTGCTTAATTCAGTAAATGCTGACAATTGCAATGCATTGACTCACCAAACAAAAACATCTCTCCGGAAGTGTTGCTGGTGATAACACAAGGCTTTTTTTTTGCCGCCACGTAAAAAATCTCAGATTCAATCAACTGAAATGCTCCCCTAAACACTGAGCATGAAGAACCAGGCTGATTTCTGAATGCCAATGGCTTTAAATGTCAGAGGTTTACAGTAAAGCCTGACCACGCTGCAGGTGGACTCATTGCATTGCCCCAGAGGTAATGATAATGCCACCGGTGCAGTGCACAGAAATGAGAATGGCATTTAAGCACACCTGAGTCCTTTTATCATCCTTTCATTTTGAGACCCAGATGGCAGAAAGGTCTGTGAATTGCTGAGAGTTTTCAGGAAACATGTAGTGGGAGTTTGAAGCATGGTGTTGATCATGCTTGGATTTTATTGCCTTCACTTGCTAAAGGTTCAACGACGAACACTGAAATTACTCCCACGATCAAGATGATGATGACAAATGGTCACATTTATTGCTTGTAAGACGTAATGGCGATGAAAAAAACCCACCACATTCAGGAATGTAGGGATAAGGTCGCCTCCAGAGATGTTGTACAGTCCTGTTCTTCCAGCAGCTCAGCAGTGTTAAGAACATTACCACTAAATAGGCTTGACTCTAGACTATAAGTTCAAAAGAATTAAAAAGTGTAGAACTGACAAACCAACCCTTTTTGTGCCCTTTTTAGCCACCGTAGTAAATGCCCACTCAGCCTCTTCCGTTTACTTCTAAGCAACGTACAACTCTGACCTTTAAATCACATTTGTGCTTTAATGGTTCTTCATTAGACAGCACAGCAGCGCCGCAAAATCGCCTCACAGCAACACGGACTTCCTGTGTGGAGAAAGGTGTGTTCTCCTCGCGTCTGTCACAGCTCGACAGTGCGTTAATGTGTCCTCACAGGTTAAGTGGCCATGGTTGTTTGTGCAAATGGGAAAAGTTTTCAAATATTTCAATTCTTTTATGTGTTTATGTAGTTATTTATGCATTTTAGGAAGTGTAGAAGTGCAAATAAGTGCTTTACCCAGCAGTGGGTAGAGTACACACAAACAGTACTCCAGTAAAAGTATTGTTACTTTCCAGTTCCGGTGACTCGAGTAGGTGTAGAAGTAATCCCAAATATCAGTACTTGACTAAAAGTAAAACGGTATCTTATAAAAAAATTTTAAAAAACTATTTATTTTGTTTCTTTATTATTTTGTTCATTTTGTTTTTTAACCAATGTTTTTGCTCAATTTGTTCACTCCTGCATATTTTGCTTTTTCTTCAGTTTTTATACCTTATTTTGTTCAGTTTAGTTCACTTACTTAATTATTTTGATGATCTTTGGTGAGTTTGTCACTCATTTTGTGGATTTGTTCATTTTTTTTGGATTATTACTGTTAATAGACTTGATTATTTTCTGCATTTCATTTGTGCTTATCATGTACTCTAATTTCACCATTTATTTAACTATTTTCTTCAGATTGTTAATTTGTTGTGATTATTTTATTTGCACTCATTTTGTTGCTTAGTTTATACATGTTGATAGTTTACCTTTTTTTAATTTAATGTATTAGTTTGAAATTTTTTACAATTCCATCCTTTTTTAATTCCAACTCATTGGCCAAATGTAACAGTAAAAGTAGAAAGTATAAAGTAGTATAAAGTAACACCAACAACTCTCATAAGTACATATTTTTGAGAAAAAAAAAACTACTCAAGTACATGTAAAGGAGTAAATATACCCAAAATTTACGGGTTACAAATTTCGTAACCCGAAAAATTTTCGTTAGCTGGGACACAAGTTTGGCCGATTTATTTTTTATTACCCAAACATTTTGTTGGTAGAAACGTTCGTTACCTGGGGTTCCACTGTAATCAAAATCACAATCTGAAAAGAATTATTTGTCATTGGAAAGAAAAACTGTGTGTTTGCAAGGGTTAGTCTTCAGGTATGAAGATTCAACCTTCTATCATCAAATATTCAATTCTGAAATGCACTGCTCAGTTCCGCTTTAAAACAGCTTTATGTTCATTGCAATCTCCTTGCATAGAGATCCTTCATTTACTTCATTAAAGTCCATTATTTCACAACCACTGTAAACCAGTAAGACGTGCTGCTCAATTTGCCACATCAATTAATGATAACTTATATTTCTCCCCTATTTTTCAACACATAGAAGGAGGACAGCTTTTTAAACTGGGCTGTTGCCTCGGGCTAAATCCCTGCTGAGTTAGACTAATTTATTCCAAAAGAAGAGAATTTATAATCATCAATATACCGTAGTTCTCATTTCTTTAATGCTGATGTGAGCACAGTTATTTTTGTGCCCTGATGTGTCAAAAACTGATTTATATGAAACATAGTTTCAGCCACTGTTGCTGCCCTACAGTTTTTTTTTTTTTGTTACAAAAACAGACCAAAGGCACGGTAGGTTCTCATTATACTGTACATGGCAGCAATAAATTTTCACCACTGACAAAACAAAAGTGCTGGCTCCTTCTTATGTCAAGGCTTTTTAAAGTTGAGAGACATATGGCTGCCTCAGAATTTTCATTTTATTTGTGAAGGTTTTGTCCAGACTGGACAGGTAAATCTGTCACCGCTGTCGCTGACTCACATGCTTCCATGTCTTTTAAACACACAATAAACAGAAATTATAAAACTGAAATGAAAGGAAAATCAGAATGGTATTCATTTTACAGCTGATGCCGACAGATTCTGTCAGTAAAATCCAGTTAAAGAAGACAACCCGGCCCTAAGCTTCTACTTTCCCTGACCTGACACGACCTCTGCCAGGGACACGGAGTGGACTGATTTTAAGAAACTGTGCCAGTATAATGACGGATTACTGTTGTGGCTGTCATAAAGTAGGAATAGACTCGGCAAACCTAGCAAATGTGTAACTTCAGGAAGAGTTCGATTGGCAGACGGTTGATGCCTTCAGTCCAATTATGCCTCTGCAGATGCATGAGAGACTGGCTGCAGAATGAGCTGACAGGCTTTCGTCTTTTAACAGTGGTGCGTCATTACAAAACTTCCTGCCTGAGCTTATGTTGGCATAGATTTCACTATGTGGTGGTCATAAGCTTATACATACAAGAGAAATCACTATACGTAAATACACTGTGTGTGAGAATCAATGGAATCTAATGTCACCTGTTTAAGTACCACACGCTGACAGGTATGTAATGTACAGTGCTTAACAAATTTCTAAATTAATGTTACTGGTAATTAATTTTTTAAAATGTTTCTGTAATAGTCAGTCCACCAGTATGCACAAGCTCTTTAATGGAAATTATATATTTTTTTGCTAAAATATAATTGTTCTTATTTGTGATTTTAAAAATGTATTGTTTTACAAAAAAAGCAGAAAAATAGTAAAGCGCAATATAATTTGTTGATTGAGATGCCAAATCAAAGTTATTTAATTGCATTCCTAAACAGAAATTTTCATTTTAGAGGTTTGATTCGTTTCTGAATCCACTGTGTCGGCTCAAATTTGGGTATGAAACTGTGAATTCAGTTTGAAATTTCTCACTCCTGTTCAAAATGGTAAAATGTTGAGAACCCACTGAAAAGTCTGCATTAAAGCATTTCATGATGCTGGATGTTCATGAAGCACATGTGGTGTAATGAAGTTTGTAAGCACTATATGTACATTTTCACTTAAAGGTGCACAATGTGGGCAAACTAGCTCGTAGCCAATCATTTGTGGCGGATGAGTATAAATGATTAAACAGGTAACCTGCCAGTCAACTGCAGGTTACCTTTTTTACTATTTTTTAAAATTGAAAATGTTTTTTACTTGTTTGTCATGTGTCATATGTCCAGGGTATATCAATAAATGTGTTGTTTTTTGTTGATGTGGGGCAGCTTTGTGTCAGCTCCTTGATGCACAGAGGTTAAAGCCAAAGCTTTGAATACAGTTAAGATATATTAAAATGTCACAGAGACCCTTACACTGTATTATCCATGCTTTCATTATATACCTGGGTAAGTCCACAGGTACAGTACACAGACAAAAACTATATATGGTCAGTGATAATTAAGCTATATATCAGATTACTCCTATTGTCACCAAGTATGTGCGATACGTTTTCTAGAACACCTGGGCTTTTTGGAAAGAGAGAAGCAAGGAATGTTTTGGAGAAATGGTGAACATCACCACAGTTATAGTGAACAATGTCAAACTGTAACGTTTAAGAGTGAAGTCATGTCTTAAATCTTAAAGTTCTGACGTCATTATTGGCACATATTTTAAAACAATAAGTTTTCCACTTCTTTCTTAGTGTTTGTACAAAGACAGTGACGCTGTAAGATTGATTGATATTGTATAAGCCAAAACATGTACGGTATGTGGCTAATTCATCCTTCAATTTACACAGGGTGTAAGAAGAGAAATATGTGCCATTTATGCTGACAGCTGAGTGTCCATTATCCTGATTCAGAGGTTTTAATTTAATGCACATTTTTGTCACTGCAGAAGCCCACAACAGAGCTGTGCCTAAAGATCGCAGTAACGAGGAACAAGGGTTCCCAAATCCCGCGAAAGTGGTCAAATCCCTTTTGTCTCATGTGAGTCAGCCTGAGGAGCCTCTGTCTATCAGGAGGCTCCAGTGTAGGAGTTTGGCTGGAGGAACAGCCCTTTAAAATCCTTACTCCATCCACTAATCCTTATTGATTAATGGCTCTTTAACCCTCTCAGACAATTACCATCCCACTGATGAGCTGTAAGGTAAGGTTTTCTACTTCTGGATTCTTTTATGAAGGCATTTCCCCTCTTTTCATAAATAAATACAGCCCATCTGCAACAGCTTAATTCATTGCTCTGTGTAATATTGTAATTTTGTAAAAGCTGGAGAAAAGATGGATGAGAAAGCTATTGAACATGGCAAGCCTTTTTAAATCAAAATGACCTCAAAGGAAAGGTCTGTGTAGGAGATTTGCATCATTGTGTATATGCACCTCAACATCTGCATATGCAAACACACAGCAGTGGTTAGATGCTGTAAACTAATCCCCTAATGTTTTATACTTTGCTTTATATCCTTGGTTTTCAGTAGTTTATAAGAGATGGGAAAAAATGACACTGTCATATGTTGCTGTGAGGGAGCTGGAGGCAGCCCCTCCCTGAACAGGTGTATGATTCCCAACACACACACACACACACACACACTTATTGTTTCTTTCATATTATGTGTTGATCTGCTGAAGATGGCTCCTATTTAGTTGATGGATATATTAATGTGATTTGGGTTGGGTGGTTTGTTGTTTTTGTTCCACTCTAATGTTCTCTCTCTCTCTGGGGTGATTTAAAGGTCCACCATTATCATGGAGGCTCCGCCCACAATTGTGGTGTTAACAAGGGCAAGGTGTGAGCCATCGACCTCGTTTGGGAAAACACCAGTGGACTGAAGGGAGGGGAGGGGGAATTTGAGGAGACAGTGGAATTATGTTTGGTTTATTGTGTGTCTGTGTTTTTTTTTTTTTTTTTTTTGGTGTAGTAGGTTATTGTATAACTTGTAGTAAAATTAATATAATTTATTTCTGATTCTTTGATAAGGAAAAATGTTGCTTGTCTGTAAATAATGTATATATAAATTGCAGATATACCCCTTGGTCTATTGGGGAAATGGTTGGGGCTGGTGCCTTTATGTAGGGACTGGTTATTATGGGCTTTGGGGGCCTGTAGCGCGGGGCAGGGAATCTATGCATGTCACCACTGTAAAAGTTTCTGTACCTGTTTTGGAAAAGCCAGTTAAAAAAAAATCACCAAAGTTCGGTGTTGCCTTTTGTTTGGTCATACACCTCAGCCATAGCTGCCATCCCCAGCTCAGTAAGAGAGCAGTTTTGCATCTTAAACCTTACATTTGGTGTCATAAGTGGGATGAGATGCCTCTGTGCTAAGTGTGGATCGTAGACAAGCAAACATGGCACCTAAGCAGGAGTCCAAGACTCTTAAGGGGGTTGAAACTGCACTGGTGGACACTGTAGAGGAAGGTGCTACAGGGGGGTGACTGTAGCTACACAGTCCAGTGAGCAGCCACCAGGTGGGGCGGACATCAGCTCAGTCTTCAGTATGGTGCAAAAATGTTTGCAATTCCAGAGTGACCAAAGTGGCAGAGGGGATGAAGAGACAGTAAGGCAAGAGAAAAGATGGCGGCAGAAGCTGATCCAAGTCAACAGCCTCAAAGACAATGTAGAGTTACAGCAGAGGGGTGAACCCCAGGCCTGTCGTTGCAGCAGTCACCGGACCCAGAGCCAATTTCTTATACTTCAGCCCAGAGTGAGGCAGCAGCAAAGGGCTGGACTCAGTCAATGATTCCCAAGTTAGAGGAAGAGGACGACATTGAACAGTATCTCACCACATTTCAGCATCTTGCAGCAGCTTATGAATGGCCAGAAGAAGACTAGGCAGTGCGGTTGGAACCACATCTTACCGGGAAGGCCTGTGCTCCATATGTGGCCACGGCTGCTGAGGACTCACGGGACTACAAGAAGGTGAAAGAAACAAGTCTAATAAAATATGAAATCAATGAAGAAGTGTATAGACAGAGGTTCTGAGAGCCTGACATTCAACCTGGGGAAACACCACGAGAGTTCTACAATTGGCTGAAGGACCTGTACCTCAAGTGGGTGACAATCAACCCCAAGAAGTGTGTTTTGGCAAAGCAGGAGCTCCAGTATCTGGGTCAAATCCTGGGCGATGGTGTCATCAGGCCAGTGAAGGACAAGGTGGAGGCTGTCAGAGCGAGAGAAAGACCAACCACCAGCACGCAGGTTAAATCCTTCCTCGGCTTAGTGGCTTGGTATAAGCTGCTCATCAGGAATTTCTCTGCCAGAGCTGCACCACTCTAGGATCTCACCAGTACATCAAAGACAAAATTTGTCTCAGGAGAAGATCAAGAGCGAGCATTCCAGGATCTGAAAGAGGCTCTGTGCCAGGAACCTGTGCTTCAAAGTCCAAACTTCTCCTTCTCTTAACAGCCCAGACAGATGCATCCCACCGGGGGGTTGGTGGTGTGCTATTGCAAGGGGACGGAGAGGAAGCCAGTTGCCTATGTCAGCAGGAAGCTGTTCCCTCGGGAAACAAGATGCTTGTCTGTGGAACTGGAGTTTTTGGTCATTATGTGTGTGATCAACTATTTCAAGTATTACCTACTGGGGAGGGAATTTACCCCTGAAACTGATCACTGAGCACTCCAGTGGTTGGATTCAATGAAAGACACCAACAGCCGTATTACAAGATGGCTCCTGGCTCCGCAACCCTATTGATGCTGCTTCCAGTATGTTCCAGGGAAGCAGAACGCAGTGGCCGACTTTCTGTCCCATGACCAGAACGGGCAGCCTTCCAAAGGGGAGGGAAATGTGAGGGAGCTGCAGGCAGCAGTGGACTGAAGGGAGGGCGCAATTTGAGGAGACAGTGAAATTCTGTTTGGTTTATTGTGCGTGTGTGGGTTTTTTTGTTTTTTTTTTTTTTGGTGTAGTAGGCTATTGTACAAATTGTAGTAAAATGAATGTAATTTATTTCTGATTCTTTTATAAGGAAAAATGATGTTTGTCTGTAAATGTGTGTGTACAGTATATAAATTGTAGATATACCCCTTGGTCTGGAAATGGTTGGGGCTGGTGCCTTTATATAGGGGCTGGTTATTATTGTTGGGGGCCTGTAGTGTGGGACGGGGAATCCATGCCTGTCACTGCTGTAAAGGTTGCTGTATCCGTTTTGGAAAAGTCAGTAAAAAAAAGAAAAGAAATCACCAGAGTAGGGTGCGGCCTTTGTTGTTTGCCATCCCCAGCTCAGTAAGGGAGCACTTTTATATCTTAGACCTTAAAGTTGTATAGACTGCATATCTGGGTCATAATGTATTGTATGAACACGTCCAAGAACACAGAAATGCTGGTAGACTTAGAAAAGTCTAAGCTCCGTCTTTAGCCAGTCAGCATTGGGGTGGACTTTAAGGTAGTACTGCCACACAAATATAAATGTGTGCTTTTGGTCATTAAGCTGGACTGGTCCCAGAACACAGATGCACTCTATTGAAAAGGACAGAGTCAGCTTTTTTTTCTCCTACGGAGGGCAGGTCGTTTGACGTCTGCCCAAACATGCAGCACATTTTACCCATCAGTGGTGGACATTGCACTCTTTTATCCTGCAGTCTGCTGGGGAGGCAGCATCAGACAGAAAGGTGGCAGATGGCTCGACAAACTGAAAAGGCTGGATGTGTAACTGAAGAAAAAGCTGAATTCACTGGGGGCTGTGGTGGACAGATGCACAGAGGTGAGGTTGGAGGGTATAATGGACAACTCAGTCCATCCTATTCACCTCATTCTGTCCAAACAGCAGAACAGTCGCAATGGATTTGCATCCCTACGCTACCGGACTTTACACATAACGTTATAGAAGATCCTTCATCTGCAGTACCATCAGACAGTTCAGCATCATAGCTGATGAAGATATTCTATTCATTTGACTTATTCCATCCATCCATCTATCCATAGGGGGGAGGGGGGAGGGGCTGGAGCCTATCCCAGCTGACTTGGGGCGAAGGTGTCGTACACCCTGGATGAGTCAGCAGTTCTTTTCAGGGCTTTGTTTGACTTATTGAACTTCCCAAAATATAGATACATTATCTAATTTCAATTCAGTTCAGTTGCACGCAATATATCATATTATATCATACTGACAAATTTTGTGATCTTTATTATAAAGATCCAGTCACCTTAATCATATTCCCCTGCACATTTAATTCAGTAAACAGTTCTTGGAATGGGGAAACTTAATATATTGAAATTGTGTGCATAGCAATAAAGTAAGACTTTGCACTTTTATGTACTTTGAAGTACATTCTTTCATCTAACTTTTGTAAAAAATTGCTCTATAGAGATAAGATTGTTACTGTGGTCAGTATATTGTGACTCATACTGTGACTTGCTCTGTGATTCCCAGACTTACAGTATACTGTATACCACACAGTGTAGCAACTGACATCCACTTTATAAGACAGAATAATTTTCTGTTGAACAGATTCAAATATGCTTTATGAAAAAGAACCTATTTGGTCAAAAGGCCAGATAAAGGCATTTTCCCTTGGCCCAAAAGCTTAGTCTCCATCACTTACCTTTTATGCCCATGATTTCTAGTGCATAGGATGTGGAAGGATCGTGTAGATGAATGTGAAGGGGCAAAGTGAATGTTACATGCACATAAAAAAAAACTCGCTCTCCTACTTCTGTCTGCCCGTACAGTACTTGCCTTGGGTGGGGAAACAACTGCACTGCACTGGCACCAGGTTAGAAGTGCTGTTTAAAAATGACAGAAATCTTATACATGCATGCATGCAGCTGTATGGCATAAGACCCTGCAGCCTCATAGTGAAAAGAGTAGTAATTACTAACTCTGGAAGGAGAACAAAGATTTTATACCAATTTGACAAGTATAATATATTTGTGCAAAGCAGCTACAGACACTATAAAAACAATCTCACGTCATTCTGCATCATTTTAGAATGATGTGAGTCACAGCTTTTATAAGAGACACCGGCCTCCACTCAAGGCCTAGGATTGTGAACTGAACAGCTGTGATGCACTTCTGAACATGTACAAGCTTCTCTGTGTGACAGCTCAAAGCTAAACAGTCTAACTGTATGCCTGTGTGCCAAAAGCAAAGACAACACTGCATGCCCAGTGTTGTTTCTGGTGTCAGTGCAGCAAGATGTTTCTCAGGAGAAGAACTTTGACTTTATCAAACACATTGCATTCTCTGGATTTCCATGTTTTGGCTGGAAAATGCTTTTTTATGCAAAAAGCACTGCAAATGTTGGGTTTATTTTACAGAAGGACTTAAGATTGAGAACAGAAACCATGAATGACTTCATTACTAATATACCTTTTTAAAGATGCAAACAAATTTCAAAATATCGAGTATCAAAAAGAGAGAAGAAGCAGGACTTGAGTCATTTGGCTGATCAGACCGTTTTTATGACACTCATTAGTTTCCAGTTCAAAATTTACAAATAGTACAGGACAGGAAGTAGACACAGTACTCCAGTAGAGTACATTAAATATTTGTAATCACAGCCTGAAGTACATCCTTGTCACAGCCCAAGACAGAATCATTTTCTTTTGGACAAAGTTTAAATATTCTGTATAAAAGAGTAAAAAGTGGATCCATGGGGCCAAAAAAAAGACATTTTGCTCAGGCTCAGAAGCTTAATCTCCAGCCACTTTTCTACACTGTTAGTCTGGCTCGTAGGATTGGCCATCATCTGCATGTTAGCCTTGCTGTGTGAGAGAACCTTATAGCTACACAACACACTGAAATAGAAAGTATTGACAAAGAAGCTTAGAGTGGCTTTTAGTGGCTTCCTCATGCGCACACACTCAACCATATTGACTTACCTTCTGGCACTATTTTACCCAAACACTGTCTCCAGGTCAACACAAAGGCAGTACTTGTGCACAAATGAGTGTGATTCATTTAAACAAACTAGTCCAAAGAGCATTATTTAAAAAAAAAAATCATTTATTTAATCTACAGTGGGGACAATAAGTATTGGGAAATGTAAAAATGTGCAAGTTCACCCATTTAAAAAGATAAGAGAGGTT